>JAODKL010000040.1:35661903-35682086 GCA_026780765.1 Petrocephalus schoutedeni
AATACTCAGACCAGCCCGTCTGGCACCAACAACCATGCCACGTTCAAAGTCACTTAAATCACCTTTCTTCCCCATTCAGAAGCTCGGTTTGAACTGCAGTGGTTCGTCTTGGCCATGTCAACATGCCTAAATGCATTGAGTTGCCACCATGTGACTGGCTGATCAGTAATTTGCATCGACGAGCAGTTAGGCATATCCTTTAGATATAGTCATTGGATAGATATAGGCTATCTGTTATATGGTTACATTTCTTATCTGAGGTTGATCAACTACACATTCAGTACAGAAAAACTTCAAGCCAGAACACTAAGTCCTGGTCTTGGTGGACTCTAGCATTTGTAGAAATTTGTAGAAGTTGTACAGCAAAACCAGTTGAATTGAATGAAATAATCATTCAGAGCCTGTGTTTCAATATAATAAACTTACCTTAGAGATTTAAACATATCAGCCAAAAAAAGGACTAAATTAAACAATTGGCCCATTTTGTGGAGTGTTTCCCCTGTAAGTCTAACTCTCAAAATAGGCTAGCAGAAGTATACATAATCAGCAGGGTTTTGTGATATCAGATGGGTGTGTGGGTGCTGTTGGAATACGGTATACAATTTATACCATTAAAAGATCAAAGCATTTCAATTAAAAGAGCAACAATTTTGTTTGCTGGGGGTGTAACGACTTGTGGGACAAAGGACTCGAGGGCACGAGTCATGGCAAAACAAAAGGGGGGTTACTGAACTCAGAGAATAGAGACTAGAAATAAACAGGATCGCAAGGGATCGAAAACAGGAGTGGAACAAGGAAGAGCACAGGCAACAAGTGGATTAGACGTCAAGGGCTGGACAGGGGAACACAGAACTGGGAAGCACATATATACAGGACTAATGAGGGAACTAACGAGAGGCAGCTGGGAATGAACACAAGGGTTAAGAATGAGAGACAAGATGAGAAGGATAGGCGTGGGTTGTTACGGCCATGATGGTGAGGAGACATGCAGGTATATGACGGGTAGGTCACTATAGTTCCCTACTTGTATCGCGGTGGTTTGGTTTTTAATCTTGAACCACTTCCTCTGTAGTCAGAACAGCCACCGTTGGCTCCTCGTCTTCTCCTTAAAATTCCCCAAGGAACCAGTTCCAGCAGCTTGGGCTCAGTGTTAATGACAGTGTGTTGTGGGTGGAGCAGTGACATGTGATTGGTTACAGAGGCAGAAGATGCGCAGTGGGCAGCCCCGGCTGAACTTGGAGGGTGCACTGATAGCCCGGGACCGCGTGGGAATCCAGGACTTTGTGCTGCTGGATGCCTTCACCAGTGAAACAGCTTTCTTGGACAACCTGAAGAAGCGGTTCAACGAAAACTTAATTTATGTAAATCATTTTTCTTTTCAAGTAGAGGACTAGATTCCATGTCTGCCACATGTCTAAGAAAATATTCAGATGGATACTAACCTTTTGATAGGTTTAACAGATCCTTCATCTATAGTTTAATCCTGTGTTTCTCAACCCAATCCTTGGCACACCGGAACCAAACACTGAATTCCTGGTACAGTGTGTTGGGAGCAAAAATGTGGACTGCATGAGAGTTTCCAGAGACTTGGTTGAGAAACACAGTTCTAGTCCTAGATGTTTAGTAATTTTTAACACATTTCCCATATTGAATCTAGCTAATCTGAATATTCAGTAGCTAATGATAAATGCCCTCTCTCTTCCAGACATATATCGGCACACTGTTGGTTTCAGTCAACCCTTACAAAGAGCTGGGCATATATACCAAAAAGCAGATGGACATCTACATGGACGTCAACTTCTTTGAGTTACCTCCACACATGTAAGTTGGCATCCATGTTTTGGGCCATACCCTGGTAATAGCAGCCAATGGTGCGGCAGACTTGTGGCTAATGACATCTCAGACCTCCCATCATTTCCTCACACAGCTACGCCCTGGCTGATAATGCCTATCATGCCATGCTGACAGAGATGAGCAACCATTTCTTCCTTATTTCCGGGGAGAGTGGAGCTGGCAAGACAGAAGCCTGCAAGAAGATCCTGCAGTTCTACGCGGTCAGCTGCCCAACCTCAAGTCTCCTGGACAGCATCAGGGACCGGATGCTGGTCTCCAATCCAGTGCTGGAGGTCAGGGTTGTCCTGCCGCACCCAGGATCCACACACTGGCTGCTCCATTAAAGATTGTTCATACTTATTGTAGATGCGCCACTGTACGCATGGCTGTGGTGATTTAATTTTGTCCCCGACGTCAGGAACGGGAACCACATTTGGGGGCTGCATGGAAGGGCACATACCATTTGAAAACTGTTTGGTGTCAGTATAGATGTCCCCTTCAGTGACACAAATGTGCCTCGATTCATTGGCTAGGGTAAAAGTAGCAGAACAAAGGGTGATGAGACCAAAGATTGTATTGCTTTGACTTTGCTAGCTCTTACAAAATGCCAGGATGTAGTGCCTTTCTATGGTTTAAGTGCATTGCACAAAAGAGGCCCAAAGATGGTAATTTATAATGGAAATGATTGTTTTTATTTCAGTTAGTTTGAAACCGGTTTTCGTTTAGCTGCAGTTTTTGAATTTTATTTTCATACCTTATTTTATTTCAGTTTACAATAATGTTTTTGTTAACAATAAAAACCATGCATCATGTACTGTAAGTTTTAATAAAATTCTTAATTTTAATATAACACCCATGCCACACTTCATAAACATGACTTTTTGAGCAGCTTTGCTCTACAGCGCCACCCCAGACTTGGCATCAAAGTGCGCAGTTGCCTGGTGTGCTGGCGCCAGAGGTACGAACGTCCAGGAGCACGGACAGTGCGGTACTACGGCACGCTGCTGTACGGCCACATCTACGGGAAGGATGAACCGGGCCTTAATTTAAGCAGAAAGGCACCTATACCTTCCCACCTGTTAGCCGTCTTTTTCCTTGTGTAAATTTTAACGTCTTTTTTTCCAAAAGGCATTCGGCAACGCCAAAACGCTGAAGAACGACAACTCGAGCCGCTTCGGGAAGTATATGGACATCCAGTTCAACAGGCAGGTCGGGGAACCGGGCGGAACGCCTGTCTCATCCGCCGGCAGACGCCAAGACGCTGCTCCCTGGGAGTCACGTGCCATTCCTCCCTGTCATGCAGGGGGAGGCGGTCGGGGGCCACGTCCTCAGCTACCTGCTGGAGAGGTCCCGGGTGGTGCACCAAAACCATGGTGAGAGAAACTTCCACATCTTCTACCAGCTGGTGGAGGGCGGCGAGGAGGAGACCCTGCGACTACTGGGCCTGGAGAGGGACTTTCGGCACTACAGCTACCTGGTCCAGGTGCGGGCAGAATGTCACTGAACAGGAGAGGCTCACGGTGAACAGTGTCTGTCTGGGTTCTTTCGTATCTGTGTCTGTATTAATAATTCCCTTTGCCTGTGTTATGTTGTGTTGCATGTAATCTATTACTATTAGGTGCTGTTGGTGTAACTCCTGGCAATGACATGAATAGCAGTCCTACAGAATGTTCTGCCTCTAGTTCGGCTCTTCAGGCTTCCCATATGGCATGTTCAGCCATATCTAACCAGTCTAACCATTGCATTGCCCCCATCTCTTTACCTTTTTGTGATTCATCCAGTGCAGTGGGTCTTTTCATAATATCTGTCTATTTTCCATATTTCCTTGTCCTTTTGCATGGCGGCAGGGCCCGTAGCCTATCCCAGCAGTAATAGGCACAAGGCAGGGAATAACCCAGGGTAGGGTGTTAACCCATTGCAAGTTCTCTTAATGTCTCTTAGTATTCATTATGTTGCTTCTTCATTTGTCCACCAGGGGGAGTGTGGAACCGTCCGTGCTATCAATGACAAGAATGACTGGAAAACAATGAGGAACGCCCTTACTACCGTCAGCTTCTCAGAGAAGGATATTGAGGTGAACTTTAGTACTAAATGTGAATAAAAGCACTTTAAGATAGAATCACAAAGATCACAATAAAATCACAAGGAGAGGAAATGTCTCCAACCAATTTAAGTGTCTCTTAGGCCAGCCAGACTACATAGGGCCCTATTTTGTGGCTTTTGCTCATTTCATACCAGCGCAAACCTTATCATTAAAAAATAATTTGAGTTTATTTTCAGAATTATGTAAGTAAACAATTAAAACAATTAAAATTTGAACTAAGCAATTAAAAGAAACCAGATTCGTTTATATATGATTTTATCCCTTAATTTACACTAGTTATGTACATATACAGTTCACTGTTATAATGATTCTGAATTATAATATATAAAATAAATATTAAAATATTTACATCTGAGCTTTTGTTTTCACCATCTTCTGACATCATTATACTGCTTTGGGCACTGAGCGGATGGTCTGGTGATGCCAGAGAGCCACGCCACACTCACCACTACCTCATCCCACACCTGCTTCACCTGGCAAGCCTTAGGTGCAATACAGCTGCTCCCATAAATGATGAACTCACTCATTTTCACTTTGCCCACAAGCAGGTCCGTTTCCTCGGTCGAAAACCGATCTGGGGTGCGTTTCCCGAAAGCATAGTTGCTAACTATGTTAGCATCTTAGATAGTTGGACCCATGCAACTGAATGAATCCAACTATGCAAGTTGCTAACCGGAGCTTTTGGGAAAGGCACCTCTGGTTGGCCAGGTTAACACGGTATTATAATTGCAATTTGCCATAGCTTATGCGCCGGTGCCTTTTAATGGTGAGGTGACGTGCCATTCTGATTGGTTTAGTGCATGTTACGCCCAAAACACACATCTGAATAATTAAGAGCGTTAGGACAACCTTTTTGCGGTTTGCGCTGGCATGAAGTATGTTTCCTCCACTGTGAAAATAGAGCCCATAGGGTTCTGGAGCAGTATGTAACGCAGCCTTTGTTTCCCTTTGAGACAGCACCTGTTAGGGATTGTTGCCAGTGTGCTCCACCTGGGTAATGTCCAGTTTGAGGCTGATAGGGATGGAAATGCTCATCTGAGCAGCAAGGCAGAGCTGCGCTGGGTGTCAAAGGTGAGGAAGGGGAGGGATGACCTTTGACCTCACATCAGCATCGCCTGCCGGTGTAGCAAACAGCTGACCCACTGTGGGATTTCCTTCTCCAGCTGCTGGGCATCCATGTGCAGGTGCTACAGGAGGTGCTATCCTTCAGGAAGATCGAGGCCAAAGCAGAGGAGGTGAAGGAGCTTCTGGGAAGGCTCACCAAGGCTTCCTCTTTGGGCTGTACCAGCTCTCATGGTTTTATACCCTTCTTGCTATTTGCCCTCCAGGTGCTCAGCCCCTTCTCAGTGGACCATGCCATTTACGCTAGGGACGCACTGGCCAAAGCTCTATACGGTCGCATGTTCACATGGATCGTTAACAAAATCAATGATTCCTTGGAAAATCGGGTGAGCGCTTGCACGTGTGTTATATGTAGTGTGTATTCCAAAGACTGGACACACTATGTACATTTCTCATTCATCACTGCAGGATTCAAGCAAAAAAAACGTCATAGGTCTCCTGGACATCTATGGCTTTGAAGTGTTCTATGTTAATAGGTAGGTGGAATTTGTTTATTTATGCCCTAAGCCTTTAATTGCTGCTACTACTCAGTCAAGCATTCATCCTACAGCTGAAATCACCTGAAGGTGGTGGCTGTACTCTCATTGACATGTTAACATCTTACTCTACCTGCTAAATGTTAATTACACACAAGCTCCTAAGAAGGCGCTTACGCTCCCCGCTGTTTGCTGCTCCTGCTGCTGGCCTCCTCTAACAGTCCTCCTCGCTTCCAGCTTCGAGCAGTTCTGCATCAATTACTGCAACGAGAAACTGCAGCAGCTCTTCATCCAGCTGACGCTGAAGTCGGAGCAGGAGGAGTACGAGGCAGAGGGCATCGAGGTGGAGCCCCGCTAGGGACGGGCCTTGGCCCCCTGGGCCAGCCTGCCTCTCTAGTTTAGTGACGTTTCTCCCAGGCTTTAAATCTTAGAAGAAATAAGTTTGACAAATATCTTTGCAGAAATGGATTACCTTGCTCTGTGGTGAATGATGAAGCAATCCAAGATAAATGTTATTGATATTTACTGATCTGACTCAACAAATATTGAGGACAAGGGTGTAGGTCTGGTTTCAGCATTGGTACTGACCAATTCAACCTGAAACCATAAACACACACGGTAGTCCCACAATACTGGTAGGGACATGTCCCGACTGTCCATACCCCAAATCTACGACCTTGATTGAAGAAGATGCAATAAAGGGTAAAGTTTGTTGTGGAGCCTTAAGGTGTTACTTGGGTTGGAGAGCCATTGTGTTTTTCTTGGGGGGGAGGGTATATGACTTCAGTTTAATGGTTATAGATATGTAACCTGAAGACTGTGGCTGAAGTCCCAGGAGGGACCTGCAGTGGTAAATGTGACCACAGTAGATACCCACAATTGTTCCTAACTGGGGTCCTACATTGTGGGGGATGGGGGACAATTGGGTGTTGGTAACAGTGTAACTCAAAGCTAAAATTTCAGTAATGTTCATATCTAAATAGGTTTGTTGGGTGAGGCTAATCCTCCTTGGAGTTTGGATGTGTCTGCTTTGTTCTTAGGCGATAGGGTACTGTTTAACTGTTTCATGATGTTTCACAGCAGGCATGTCCTGGCTTGGTACAAGGTAAAATATTACATCTATGAGGCTTCTAGTCATGGGTAGAATGGTGATGAATTTAGAGAAGCAAACATTAGAGTCTTTGAGACCTCAGAGGCTCCTCTGAGTGTTGGAGGCATTACCCTGTGTTTGTGGGCTCCCTTGGCTGCCATAGAGCCCTCAGTTGTGTGGGGGTCTGTGAGTGGGAGAGCACAGCCGAAAAGGCCCCCCTGTCCTCCTCTGTCCCAGT
Source organism: Petrocephalus schoutedeni (assembly GCA_026780765.1). Classification (NCBI taxonomy): domain Eukaryota; kingdom Metazoa; phylum Chordata; class Actinopteri; order Osteoglossiformes; family Mormyridae; genus Petrocephalus; species Petrocephalus schoutedeni. The sequence goes on from JAODKL010000040.1 coordinate 35,668,767, forward strand.
GGGAACCGGTCCAGTTCTTCAACAACAAGATCATCTGTGACTTGGTGGAGGAGAAGCGTACGGGCATTATCTCCATACTGGTGAGGGACTTGGCCTGATGGGCACTGCTGAATGTGGCGGCACGTGGCCGTCTGTGATGTGAAGCGTGATGGATTTCACGGGCGGGCCAGAGACCCCCTCCCACTGTCCATGTTCCCCCTAAGGACGAGGAGTGCATGAGGCCGGGGGACACCACTGATCTAACCTTCTTGGAGAGGCTGGAGGAGAGGATGGGGAGCCACCCTCACTTTATCACGTAACCCCTCCCCCAGCTCCCGCCACCCTTCTGCCCCCCTGTATTGTGGAGATTTCCTTTTACACTGACTCACTGTCTTCAGATACATAAAAATACCCAGAGTAATTGCCTGCAGCATTTAACACACATCTTCCAGCTATAGATGGCATGTAATCTGTATCATGAATTTGTTCTCTGACTAGCAGTGGCTTAAACTCCTGTTTTTGACCATCGCTGTGCCTAACAGGCACAGACTTGCTGAGCAGAAGATACGCAAAACCATGGAGAGAGGGGACTTCCGTCTCCTTCACTATGCTGGCGAGGTGACATACTGCGTGGTGGGTGAGTCAGGCCAAGCGGACGTACAGCATGAGGGCAGGTATCCATCGCACACACGGGGCAGCAGGGGGCAGCTGAGAAGCTTTCCTTTTGTTTTATTCCATTTCCCAACACATTGCTGCAGCTGGGCAACTTGTTTATTGCTGATGCCAAGGAACGCACATCTAAAACAATGAGATTCTTCAATGAATGCTATTTTGGGCATTTAGAAATTTTCAGCCAAGGTCAGAGTGTTAAATTTTGGCCGGTCTGTATAATTCTGAACTGAGTGTTTTTGAACAAAACTATCATACTGGTTCACAAGAAACAGACAAATGTTGGTGGGTCTCTTGTTCATTTTTAGTTGGAAAACCATTTGAATAACATGATACAAGTAAAAAGCCCCAGTGTACATCAACACCACATTACCCAAAGACATCCAGGAAGCCACATGGAGCATCATGTCGTGCAGGAAATGACAGAACTGGACCTGCTACAGGAACTTGCCTCATATCTCCTCTTTCTGATTTCAGGATTCATTGATAAAAACAATGACCTTTTGTACAAGAACATCAAAGATGTAAGTGGTCAGATTTCAGTAAGCAAATTATATTGGTCAGTGCAACAAGGAACCTGTTTCAGTCAAGCTGTTTAATTACACTGGACAACAAAGATTTTGCTACCAGAGTAAAAAGAGCTGTTTTATACTAAATTGAGTGTGCTGATTCCAAATCTGAGCTCAGAATTAACTGTATCTTAAGTTATACAGAAATTCATGCATAATAACTTATATATGTAAAGATCATAGGAGTAATATTGCTTGTCCATGGTTTACAATTGGGTTACACAAATCATATGTGCTCCTTGTGCATCTTGTGCTTGTGCTTCTTGTGATCGTGATGACAAAAATCAGAGCTGAACACACAGTTGGCCGCTACAATGTACAGCATAAGTCATTAGTCAATCCACAGAAAGTTTACCTTCCTCCACTCCATATAAAACTGGGCCTTATGAAGAATTTGTCATATCAATGGATCATGATGGAAATGCTTTTCAGCTGATGCCAAACTGATAGCAGGAACCCACTTGGACTTGGTGCTTGGGCTGCGTTTGTGCCAGTAGTGCAAACCTCCTGGGAAACGAGCGAGCTGAAAACTATGTCGAACTCGTTAACAACATTCTGAGTAGCATATCAGAAACTCGGTAGCCGGATGTCTCTAAAAATGCACTTTTTACACTCCCATTTGGATTTCTTTCCACCAAATTTGGGTGATGTAAGCAATCAACATGGAGAGAGATTCCATCAAGATATTTTGCTCATGGAAACAAGATATCAAGGCCACTTTAATCCCAACATGATGGGCGACTACTGTTGGTTCCTACAACAGGATACTGCTACCATCCACAAATGCAAAAGCAAATGCTTTAAGCACTTTTGAACACTAGGCCTATTCGATAAGCTCAGGTTGAATCTTTAGCAGTTTCGTTACTCTCAGTGCATCAATGGGATGGTGATTTACCAAGTTTTAGTTTTGCATAATGTACAGATTCATTTTTAAATGAGTTGACTTAACTTTAAATCCCGACGTGTTACAATAAATCTGACTTCAGATTTGGAATCAGCGCACTCCATTTAGTATAAGACATACATTTTACCGAGTAGCTGACATTTTTTTTTTATTTTGTTGTCCTGTGTTATTCATTAAACCCGGTGAACGTCATAAATAACAGTGCAATTGGTAGGCTAATTAACTCTGTATCACTGTATCACTTAATAGGTTTGACTGTGTATTTAATGTCAAATTAGAGGCATCCTTCTAACAAAGTTTATAAAAACAGATGTGAAGGCAATATCACCTCAAAATGTGTCGCGTATGTTTTTGAATTTTGCTGCGAGAAGGCATTATGAATCATTTTAGCGTAAGAGCCAATGGAGATGCCACACTAACATGTTTGTGTGTGCGCGATGCAGGTGATTCGCCATTCCAAAAACAGTATCGTCAAGCACTGCTTCCCGCCCACAGAAGTGGATAGCAGGAAAAGGCCAGAGACGGTATGGAGATAAAGCCGTCGTTTTATGGCTGGTCAAGAGATGCAGTGGGGAGACAGGTACCATGCACGACACGTGGTTCCCATTCTACCACAGGTGGCCTCACAGTTTAAAAGCAGCCTTGTCGAGCTCACAGAAATCCTCATGGCCAAGCAGCCCTGGTATATACGATGCCTGAAGTCCAACGAAGCCAAGAAGCCAGGTGAGGCCACAGCGCCCCCTATCTGCGGCAGTTAGGGACATGAACTGATAGCAGCCAGGTGAGGCCACAGCGCCCCCAATCTGCGGCAGTTAGAGACATGAACTGATAGCAGCCAGGTGAGGCCACAGCGCCCCCTATCTGCGGCAGTTAGGGACATGAACTCATAGCAGCCAGGTGAAGCCACAGCGCCCCCTATCTGCGGCAGTTAGAGACATGAACTCATAGCAGCCAGGTGATCAGTTCTAATACCAGGAGGTGTCTTGCTAGCCTGAATTGCTTTACTGAAAAATTGTATTAATGGGTAAATATTACAATGCATGTATTTAGCCTAATATTTACCAGAAGAGTATCGGCTCTCAAGGGTATAAGTAGAAGTCTAGAGTGTCTGATGAGAGACATGCAGAGACAACTCTGGAGGCATGAGGCTATGGTGTTACCTGCCGAGCCACCGCACTTTCAGCTCTGGCTCAGCACTGCTCAGTATCTCAGGTGGATCATGTTTGCAGGTCCGTGTGGACATTACCTCTCTCCCGCCACAGGGCGCTTCGACGACATGCTGGTGAGGCATCAGGTGAAGTACCTGGGCCTGATGGAGCACCTGAGGGTGAGACGTGCCGGCTTCGCTTACCGACGCCGCCACGAGGTCTTCCTGCAGAGGTATGTGAACTGCAGGCCAAGGCGCAGGGAGAGAGGCGTCGCCGGCCAGATTCACCTGCTGGATTTGGTGCTGCCAAGCAGCTGAGTGGTGCTCATCTCCGCAGGTACAAGCCGCTGTGTCCAGCCACCTGGCCTCACTGGAGGGGAGTGCCGGCAGAAGGGGTGGAGAAACTCCTCATACACCTGGGCTACAAGGAGGATGAATATAAGATGGGCAGGTGGGGGCAGCCAGTCAGGATGCAGGCTATATTTGATACAGGATGCAGGCTATATAGCTGTCACATGACATTACCTCAAGGTGTTCTGGATTGCCAGAACTGTGCACCAACTCTTACACAGAATACAGTGACTTTATTAAAGCAGTACAAATTTTGGATTGTTGTAATGTAATGATGCTAATTGTACTGCAATGTATAAGTTAAACATTAATTACTTGTGTTCATTTAATTTAATATTGTGTTAATTTAATATAAGTTTATAAGCACCAATATTATCAAAGATCCCATAACCTATGAGCATATATGCTTTAAAATTCACAAATAAGTTTGTAATAGAGGTTGGTTGAAATAATGTTCACTGGACACTGTGATGTCACCAGACTGAAGAATGAGAATCCCAGAAATATTTGCTTATTATTTGTTATTTACTTGTTTCATTTTTTCAGAACGAAGGTATTTATTCGCCACCCAAAGACCCTGTTTGCCATAGAAGACGCCTATGAGATCTGTAAGCACGAGCTGGGTAGGTGCAACACAGATACAAGTACAAATAAAACAAACACACTATTCAGAAAACATTCCCTAAGCGAAAAACTCTGTCCTTCTTTCTTTCTATACAGCTTCAAAGATCCAGGCCAAATATAAGGGTTACAGGGTAAAAAACGAGTTCCAGAAACAGAAAGAAGCAGGTAAGCAATTGCTTGGACTGCCCCATCATAGACTTAAGCAAGAGCAGACTGGCAGATGCAATAAACCGGCATAAAAGATCAGAATTATGTGTCATCCTGATCAGGGTCATAGGAGTATTTAATAAGTGTAAGGAATGCAGTGCGGGAGATGGTTTCCAAAGCAGTCGGTAGGAAAAATTGAGGCTAAAATGAAGGACTGGACATATTCTGCCTTTAAACCTATAAAGCACAGAATAATCACTTCTGCCAAACTACAGGCCACATTGACCACTGACAGTGTGATATTGCACTTTCTTCATAAGCTACAAAGATTGAGACCTGCTGGAGAGGAGTCCAGGCTAGAAAGGAGCGAGAGAGGAGGGCTTGGGCCGTCAAAGTCATCAAGAAGTAACGTTGCCTTGCATGCCGCCCAAGCCTTAGCCGACTGACACCAACAGACGGGCAATGCAAACAGAAAACAGCAATGACACACACAAGCAAGATCAGCTGCACTACCTGCTGGTGACCTGCAGCTTGTGTTCCTTTATTGGGCACAGTTTGAGGGATTGAGCGACAAATAACACTTGTTAGGCATTTGTTATTAACAAATTGTACTGCGGGCCAGAACAGGAGAACCCAGAGAAAACAGAGACACACGCTAAGTTCGCACACACAGAGAGAGAAATAAATGCATAAAACTAAATATAGCTGGGAACTGAATTTGCCTGAGTAAATGATACAGCCACAGTCGTTGTAAAGTCTTCGTGTCTCACTCCTGCCATGACTCTGCCTCTGTAGTTACTGACTGCTGTCTATAGCTCCCGAAATGATACTGTCCCTGGTTACAGGGATCAAAAGAGTCAACGATATGAAGCAAAGGTCCTTCTTTTGTGGCCCTGTAGGTTCATTAAGGGCTACATGACCAGACACGAGGCCTCCACCACGGACAATTCGGAATACCTCACGTTCGTCAGGCACGGTTATCTAACGAGGCTGAAAAACCAGCTGCCCAAGACTGTGCTGGACAAAACCACCTGGCGAGCACCTCCACCCGTGATGAAGGAGGTAGGAGGGTGCTGAGGAAGATGTCATCGTGGACATTTGAATTGTCGGGTGTTCACCATGATGAGTTTTCCTGCAAGCTCGTGTCTCTAGCATTGACCATGTCCAGGGTTGATACCTTGCATGTAACACTTATGTTGGAGTATATCATGACTATGTCTGATCAACCATGGCTTTGTGCAGGCCTCGGAGATGCTGCGCAAGCTCCATATGCGACTCCTGGTGAGGAGGTACGTCAGGGCCATCACCCCACAGCGGAAGGCGCAGGTCAGTTTCCAGCCTCATAACTCTTTTCAGGAAGGTCATTGCCTGACCAGCTAGAAACTTCTCGGTTGGCCTCACTAGTTTAATCTAATGTGCGTGAATCGTGAGTGTTGCTTTTCTGGTGAAATGTCAGCGTGTCCATGATAATGTTGTCCTTCAGCTGCAGTTAAAGGTATCGACCAGCGAGCTTTTCAAGGGGAAGAAGGACGGCTACCCGCAGAGTGTCGCCAAACTCTTTGCCGACACCAGGATCAGTCAGTTTCCTCTTACTGTCATCCCTTAACGACCTTGGTGCGTGATTATTTAAGAGTGAGGGCATCATAGCTAACCTCCCTCTGTGTGTCCAGATGAACATGACATCAATGCGAATGTCCTGCAGATTATTCGCCATGAACGCATCAAGGTAAGTCAAAGAAATACTTCAACCCCAAATAACTGCAGTTAATGACAAAGTTAACAAAATATGGTCTAATTCTTAATAAATGATGAATAAAGCATCATAGCATCGGCTCCTTTCAGATGAAATACTAAAGGCAGGGTCTCAATGAGCAGCTTTAGGCTGACGTATATCCCCTTAATGGAGTAATTAAGTACTGTCCATCTATATCCCTGGTACCCTGCAGTACAGCACTCCGGTAGTGAAGTACGACAGGAATGGCTTCAAGCCCCGCCCACGTCAGCTGATATTAACTCAGGCTGCAGCCTACCTGGTGGAGGAAACCAAGATCAAGCAACGGGTGGAGCATAGCTCACTCAAAGGTGACCAGCCCCGTCATCCGGCTAAAGGGTATTTTCTAGGCCCTCCCTGCATAACTATCCCGTTCTTCCTTTTCTACAAGTGATGCCATACGAGGTCCTCAGGGTCCCCGAGTAAGCAAACTCCCCCTGTGATTGCAGGTATATCCGTTAGTAACCTGAGTGATGGCATTCTGATCCTCCACGTCGCACCTGAAGTCAAACAGAAGGTGGGCCTCCGAGACACTCAGCCGCTTGTTGCGTCTCTACTAACTGACCCCGTGTTTCGCTTGACTGGTGCTCCGGCCGGTCTGGCAATGGTGGCACTGGGCTGTCTGCACTTGTGGATCGGGCTGGCCAAACACATGGATCCCTGTCTTCTTCAGGGGGACCTTGTCCTGCAGTGTGACCATTTTTTTGAGGCTGTAACCAAACTGAGTGTGGTGGCCAACAAGCGCAACATTGTAAAAGTGGTTCAAGGCAGGTGAGCTTCTCGTCCAAGCCGTGTCATTCCTCTCCTATCCAATAAAATTGGTCATTCTGCCCATTAATATAGATGATTTCGCTCAATCATTCTTGGGCTTGATTTCCAAGTTACTGTATCACAACTGTCACTTGCAGATATCAGGCACAAGTTGTATGGTGTAATATGGTATCAGATTTTGAGCCCGACACCCCTGCTTTGATATCACCTTTCCAGTATTAAGTTTGACATCAAGCCAGGCAAAGAGGGGTATGTTGACTTCAGCAGTGGGCAGGAGGCAGCAGTGTACAAGGCAAAGAATGGCCACCTGATGGTGGTAAGTAGTTGCAGGCTGCTATGGGTTATTCAACTTACATTTAGTGATTTATTGCTGCCTTTTACTACAGTTGATATGAAAAACAAAAGGCATTTTATAATAAAAGTAAAACAGAAGAAAGTTGGTGGCATTATATCCACTCGTGTTACATTATGCCAGTCTGTTCCTGAAGTTGCTAGGCATAAAATACTCAGTTCCTCCCTTGTGAAGCCAATGTGTTTCACTTCCAGGTATCAACAAGAACCAAATCCCGGTGATTCTTGTACCCGAGAACTCCTGGATACAGGTCTGCAAAGCACATGGATATGGAACTGGGTGATCATACACGAAATGGCCCTAAAGGCTAAAGAATCACCAGCTTCCAGCAGATGGGCACCACTGATTTTCTCCTGCATGTTTAGACGCAGACAGGTGATGTTAGGGCACAACTGTAGTGCATTTCATCCTAAAAAATGAGGTGAACCCTAAAGGACTGGGGAAGGGAAATTATTCAAGGCAAGTGCATCTTTCATTACCTATAAGGGACAATGATTACTGAAAAGGTCTCCACTGTACACTAACAACCAGCCCAAGAAATAAAGAACTTTATTTCAGGAAATTCATACTTGTCTTCCACCAGATGTCACAAAACGCAGGTTAAGCCGTTATGATACTAGTAAAAGGCAAAAAAAAGTGATTTTCATGTTTAAAAGAAAAAAAAAAAGATTACGAAAAATTTAAATTTACATTTTTATCACAGCACATATAAAAAAAAAAACACTCAAGTATACTTAAAGTTTTTTTATTGTGATAATGTATAAATATAAGACACCTCACTGTGCATATGTACAAAGACTTTCATTGTGAAATGATTTCTTAAAAAACAAACTTGTACTTGAGCCTAACAAACCAATCATTCCTTTCAGAAAAAGTTACAATGCAGCACAAGTTTTGTTTAATAACTCTCTCTGTAAAAGGGAGAAGGGAACAGGCATCCCATTTTGGTCTTAGTCTCTAATTCTACACGTGAAATTAACAACTGAACGACTCATACCATGTCCAAAACACAAAGCATACAGATACTGGACTGAATTAAGCGAGGGGCATAGGACGTCTGCTGCTCCATCACTAAACTAATACAATGGGGGAAAATATCTTGCTAAGACACACAAAATTAAGTTTTTCCCCAAACAGTGCAAAGAAAGCCTTCTATGGTCTCGAAAAATGATGTCAAACACTGCCCTCTGGTGGACCACAAACAGAATACCAATACATCACCCTTTCAACCAGCAAAACCGTTTTCCCCATCACCACCAAACGAACATTATAAACATTACTTCAAAAATGAACATTATAAAAGTCAGACGTGTTCAAATTCACTCTTCTCAGAACACCTTAACCACACCCAAAATGCTTCTGCACACTTACTACAAACCTTTCAGACATACAGTCTATAAAATGAAATCCGTTTCAAATTCCTATATGGAACCTGTACACTTCAATTTTTCATACCCGCTTTTGCACAGCATTTTTAAGACTCAAATTCCATTATTTGGAACGCACATGTGCTACACTTACATAAGAGACGTTACATTTTTGGGATGACGTGACAGGCGTTAATGACAACAAACGACGGGTAACTAACCACCACCTGATAACCAATCAGGAGTGGTGAGGTTAGGCTCTCAACTCTTCCTTAAAAATCTTCCCTGATTATTACCTTTCATGAACAGAACTAACAGACTAGTCATTCAATACTGGAAGATGATAGCTTATTAAAAACAAAAAAAAAAACAAAGATAAACCAAGGGAAGCTGTAACCTCCCAGGACTGGGACCATCATTAAAACAGAGCCAGTCGATTACAGTCCTGGATAAGTGTCCAAAATATATCCAGCTTTTATTACATAATTAAGGGTTGAAGACAGAAAGAGGGTGAGGCTTGGAGCCTGGCTGGAATAGCAGTGTCCCTGACTTGGTTAGTACAGGATTGGAAATGAGCAGTCCTAAATTCCCAGGGCTGATGCTTTAGAGTCATTTACCTCCCGTGCCAGAATGGCCACCATGACGTCACATGAAGACAAACCGGGCGGCTGAGGGGAATCTGCTAAGCTAAACACAGAGCGCCGATACGCTGTAGAGCTCACAGGAATGTTCTCTTTTGGCTCCGGACCGCATCGGGGGCACCGCCGGTTTCACTGTGAAGGCGAGTTACGCTTGTCTGCATTCCCAGCACAGAATGACATGGACTGCCTCTCTCCAGACACCAACCCCCACCCACCCCCCACCAGAGACTCACAAACAAGCAAGGGGAATGGGGGGGGGTGGGGGGTCTTGGCCTCAGGCATCGTGTCAGTTGTGGTAGAGCAGATTTAAGAACCAGGAGCACCTCGTCTCTGGGAAGAGTCCCGACCCGCGTATGGGGTGCGTGGGGGGCAATAAGGCACGGGGCACAGGCTGCTAGTCGTGAGGGTGCGTGTGTGGGTGCATGCTTACGCACGGCGCGTGCAAGCGCATGCCGCGGTCACTGGTGGTGGTGCGTACGGTCGTCCGGCCGCTTCACGTGGATCCGCCGCACGCGCTCAATGCGCTCGCGCTCCTCGTCCTCGTCCAGGTGGTGCGAGCGCCCAGCAGCGCCCCCCGTAGCCTCCAGCAGGGCATTGTCAGGGCCTCGGCCATCCTGAGACTCGTACAGGAGGATGTTGAGGGTCTCCTCATAGATGCGGGCCTCTGGGAACTCCACCTGGAGCAGATGGACCAGAAACATCAGGACGACGCAGAGCAAACCTATTATCATCATCATCATTATTATTAATCCTGTCAGCCATATTAACTGCTTAATGTGTTAGGCAGTAAGTTAGCTAAGGTGTCTGTGCCAGTTACCTGTATAGCATATTAGCTACACAAGAGCACTTCTCACCTTTAGCCTCTGGACCATCTTTAAATGACCACCCAAGTTCTATATATTTTGAACCAAATTTATTTATTTTTAAGTTAAAAAATTGAGTTAATATTACATAAACAGTGCAGTGACAGTAGCACAATTTTGTCATGCACTGCAAAAAAAAAAAAAAAAAAAAGTGACATGAGAAACAAAAAAAGCAAAATATTTTTTAACACTGCTATAGAGCTAAGATAACATCCGCAAACAGCCGCCGCTAGCTGTATTACTTGGCTGCTTACACAACCTGCCTGACAGCCTAGCTCCACCCGCATACGCTTTTTACATTCACGCCAACATCCCGCTTGCCGCTAAGCCTCGCCCCTTACCCCACCCACACGGTACCTTGGTCTGCTTCTTCTCCGTGGCGTAGACGATGGAAGTGCAGCACACTTCGGCGATCTTGCGGCCCTGGCCGTAGAAGGACCAGCAGCAGATCTCGTCCCCGATGACGTCCTTGATGAAGAGCACCCGTCCGTTGAAGCGCAGCGACAGCTTATCGAACAGCTCGATGTTCTTCAGCATGTTGTCGTCAGAGTTGCTGGAAGGCGCAGCGGAGCGCGGTCAGGCGGGGAAACTCCGCACGCTGGGGGGGCGGCGGCCTCGGGGGAGCCAGCCCTTACCCTCTCACCCTGCTTCCCACCAGCGTAGGCCCACCTTACCTGGTGTAGGAGTACTTATTGTTGCTTCTGTTGTACAGCAGCTTGACTGTCGGCTGAATGGAGAGAAAAGGCAGAACTCCTGGTTAAGGGACTGTGTTTCAAACAGCCATTTGGAAGCGTGCCTTATAGGTTAGCCCGCTCACCTTATTGGAGGTGGCGATGAGTCGCTGCTCCTCCTTGGAAGAGGTCACCAGGGGCACCTTGCAGAATGGCTCATAAGCGTCCTTGTTCTGAAATGAGACACGCTTGAGTCAGCTAAAACCACATCAAAGGAGTTTTGTGCAACCGAAGGAATTACAGCAAGCTGCAAGCATCAGAAATGAGTCAAACTGTGTTGTGCTCTTTGAGACAAAGCATTCCACAGTGAACTATGTGGAAGTATAGAAGGGTGAAGGACAAAGCCTCTGACCTTGATGGCGATCGACCAGTAGATCACAAAGGTAGTGCGGGTAGATAATGCGACATTAAAACTGTTACATTAGGTTACTGTATCTACTTAGATCCCTTCTCATATAACGCATCACCTGGCAGAAAACGCAATTGTATTGTGAGCTGATGCAAAACTCATCGAGCAAAGTGAGCCATGTAGCCTTCCGATTTATATCTGGTCTATATCTAAAAATGAGTGGGGGAGCCGGACCAAGTAAGAAACCATGAATGTCTTGAATTGTATTGCGCTTTAAGGGTTCATGCAGTGATGCTAGACTTGCCAACATATACTGTACATATAAATGTTAAATATATGATATATAACATATTTAGCATTTTTAATGCAAGTAGATCATTTTGACCTGGTCATTTCAAAAGTAGCCCGCAAGCCAAAAAATGTGGGCCCCCCTGGTTAGTAGCGTAGCGCTTTTCACAGACGTGAGAGGCTCTGCAATGGACAGGCTGGTTAGCGGTGCCAGTGATCACTGGGGGAGGGCCCTGTACCGGCAGCGCCGCGTGGCACTCGTCTGCCAGCCCTTGGACCAGGTAGTACTTGGCTTCGGCCAGCAGCTCCTCCACCTCGCGCCGGCTCTCGGGAAGAGGGACCGCCCCGTCCCGCAGGTAGTTCAGGATAGTCCCGAAATGCTTCCCACAGCGGTCAATGAGGATCCAGCCTGGGGATGGAACTGGAACGTCATGTTCTTGTAGCAAAATACCAATCACCTTAACATCCATCAACAATGGAAAATATCGCATACCAAGTGCTTGGTGGCTCAAATTATATATAGGCTGGGAACAAGAAAGCCTTGTATTCAAGAATTCCGGAAGAAAATTCATGACTTTCATTCACTAGTGTAAATTAGTGTAAATTTAGTGCAGCACTACAGACACTGCTCCTAACAAACACCCTTAGACTAAATCAAGCAGCAGCTCTGGGTTTAGACAATGTACCAATTATCTCTTTCAGGGGCTAAATCAGAGAGGCTTTGTGCTTTTACAAAAGCTCTGGGCCTTGTCACCAGGCCAGAAAGCCACATGATCAGTGGATTAAAAGATGATATACAGAAGTAAACGTATTGTACAACGGCACTTCTTAAATGATTTATATAAGGTTACAGAAACACATTTAAGCTAAGTGAGGCTGGTTAGTAAGCTGACACTATGAAATGAACCAATATGAAATAGCTACTCAAAATCAAGGCACCCAGAACACAGAGACACATCCAGCCAGGAGGTTAAAATGGATAATCAGCAGCAGTTTTGTATATGCCCAACCCCACCCCGGCCCACCAGCCGATCAGCACCTTCACTGTCCGTGAGCACCTCCATCCTGCCACTGAACATGGCCTTCAGCATGGTGTCCTGCTTGGTGAGCGTCTGCATGGTGGTATAGTACAGTGCCCCGCCCACATTCAGCTTGACATACTTGGAGCTGGGGCTGGAGCCCTTAAAGGACGTGGTCCGCGTTGTAGCTGCCGGCACTGCCGAGCTCACCATGCTGTCTCCTGACATCTCTTCCTGTAAGTACAAAAAGCATCAGGTGGTACCGCGCTCCGTTCTGTAGAGGTCAACTCATTGTAGTAACAGATTTTTAACTTGCTCTAATGAGACATCCAGGTGGAGATTATATATATATATATGGGGATTACAGCGGGTTAACCAGCCAAACACAAGGAAGATTCTCCAGGAGGTAGGGAGCGGCACAGAGTGCCCAGTAAGGCCCAGTAAGGCATAACTAAGGACACAATAAACGTTCAATAGTAAAGATCCAAAAACTGTGACAGCGCTAATTCAGAGATGCGACTGCAACAGGCGCCTACGCTGGTTGCTGCGCGAAGGCCTTGTCACAAGTAAATGCGACCGAAAACAGACGAGAGAGGCGTTAAGGGGATAAGATCACCACTGAAGAGGAGGATCGGGAATTAAAGTGGCACCGAGTACAGGCAGGTATGTGGGCACACAGCAGACGTGAATGGGCTGAGGCAGCAGCCCCATTTCTAACACCCTTCATTTGCCACGAAGCCGAGCCGTCGGCGCAAGTTAGCAGCGATAGCTTAGCCAC
>JAODKL010000040.1:35697157-35708360 GCA_026780765.1 Petrocephalus schoutedeni
AGCTACAATCACCCAGGAGACTCAGGAGTGAAGCTGCTCTCTGCTCTACTGGAGGATCCCAGCTGTAAACTGGAGAACCTGAAGTGAGTACAGAGTGTATGCCTGTCCCTGCCACAGACATATGTATGCGGAGAAGATGCAACAATGAACTAGTTGGATAAACCAATACTGTCTTTCTACTTCTCCTGTATAGTGTGGACCACAGTGGAGAGTGCAGGACAAGACCCGGCTTACAGAAATGTAAGTTTATTTGCTTGTTTTTGTCTGTTTGTCTATCTATCTATCTATCTGTTATGAATACCATTAATTCTACATTGTGATTGTATTCATACTGTACAATGATGGCAATGTGTATGTGTATGTTTGTGTTTATGTGAATTTGTGTGTGTGTGTTATGTATATATTACATTGTAGGGGCCAAATCCCTACAATGTGATAGAAACCTGTTATTTTTATATTGTGGGGACTGTTTTTTCGGGTTACGCCTATACAAATGAATGAATGGTCCCCACAAAGATATGTATGCAAACATGTGTGCATGTGATTTTAGATAGCATCCAAAGATCTAAAAAAACAACCCACAAACACAATTAATTATTTTTTTAAACACCGTGCTGGGTTTGGATTTATAGATGACTGGTTTCTTATATGATAATGGTAGTCTGGGAACTTCTGTACAAACAGATACTTTATTTCTGCTCACAGCATCTTTGTGTTTGTGTATGAGAAAATAAGACCTACCCTGAAAAAAGCCCTAGCATGATTTTTTCAGGATGCTTGTAATTTAAGCCCTTCTCCTAAAATAAGCCCTAGTTACTGTCCCATGGATCGGGCCCGTGGAGTTACGTCACTGTCACATTGAATAACGGGATATCGGCACCATATTCAGAGGTGCGCAAATAACCGGGGTGTGCTTCCCAAAAGCTCCCGTTAGCAACTAACATAGTTCGACCCAGTTACAGTACATGGTCCTAACCATGTAAGACGCTATCGTAGTTAGCAACTATGCTTTTGGGAAATGCCCCCCAGATCTTCACACTGGAAGAAACGTGAAGACGGAGAAAGAGAAGAACAGTGAGAAACTGAAGTGTGCTGCTAAGCAAATGTATTTGCAGAAGTTACCGGCGATCAACAGCGTCGACCCTTACTAGGTGACAGCGAAGAAATGGACAAAGGATCCCGACGCGCTACCTTGGCTTTCTTTTAGCAACATGGTCAATGACCAAGTTTTGCGTACACTTTTGAAGTTTAAAAACTACAAATTTCTGGAAGTTCATGGACAGTTCACTGCCAGCTGGGTGCAAGACAGCAGATTTTACAGGACAGCAGAGATGGCCTGGGGAAGACTTTTATTGTATGAATTTATAAATGTCATTTTCCCAGCATTAAAAGCATCACTAATCTTAACTGTCTCTAGCTCATTGTCCCTCATGCAGATGTTCACATCGCTGGTAAATGTACTGTCGTTTGTTGTACATGGGGAAAATAAGTCATCCCCCGAAAATAAGCCCTCACACGTCTTTTGGAGCAAAAATTTATATAAGACTGTCTTATTTTTGAGAAAGCACGGTAGCACCTCTCATACATCTGAATGCAGCTCAAAGAGCTTTACAGGGAGTGCAAATACATAATAAAAACAAAAAGAATGAAAACAGAGACAGAATGGAATCAAGATAATAATGAAATAAAAACACAATCAAACATCATATTTGAGATATGGTAAAAGTAAAAAATAAAGGTATTTGAGAATTAGGCAGTGAAAACTATCCAAAAGTCAGGGTAAAAAGTATGTTTCTATCTGCTTTTTTAAAATACTAGAGGCCTGATGAATATCTCAGGGCAGATTGTTCCAGATCTCTAGTGTATATAAACAGAAAGCTGCTTCTCCAAAGTTCATAAACTATAAAAAATGAAGCTGTTTATTTTAAATCTATTCATCCATTTATATGCAGCCTGTTACATGTTAATGTTAATGTTACAAAAGTCATTTTTCATTTAATATTTAACACCATAACACATGTAAATCACAAAATTATTGTTCTCTTTAAAGTTAAGGCAAGCTGTATATTTAGTAAACATTACACATTCCTAGGGCTGTAACGACGCACATATTCACCACGTGTATCACAATTTTACATGCATTTCTGTATTTTCAAATTACAACCCAAATTCCAAAAAAGTTGGAAAGTTGTGCAAATTGTAAATGAAAACAGAATACTATGACATGGAAATCTCATAAATACATATTTTATTCACAACAGAACACAGAAAATATATCAGATGTTGAAAGTGAGACATTTTGCTATTTCATGAAAAAAATTGTCTCAGTTTGAATTCTATGACAGCAACACGTCTCAAAAAAGTTGGGACGGGCAATAAGTGGCTGGAAAAGTTAGTGTTACAAAAAAGCAACAGCTGGCAGAACAATTAGCAACTAATTAGGTCAATTGGCAACAGGTCAATAACATGATTAGGTATAAAAAGAGGATCTTAGAGTTGCAGTGTCTCTCAGAAGTAAAGATGGGCAGAGGATTATCAATCCCCCCGATACTGCATCGACAATTAGTGGAGCAATTTCAGAAAAAGTTCCTCAGCGTAAAATTGCAAAGAGGTTGAATATATCATCATCTACATTATATAGTATAATCAAAAGATTCAGAGAATCTGGAGAAATTCTCTGTGTGTGTAAGGGACAAGGTCGAAAAACCATACTGGACGTCAGTGATCTTCGAGCCCTCAGGTGGCACTGCAGCATAAACAGGCATGATTCTGTAATGGAAATCAGGAATATTTCCAGAAAACACTGTTAATGAACACAATTTGCCAAAGTACCAACATCTTCTCTGGGCCAAAGCTCATAAAAAATTTACTGTGGTTAGTGGTCAGACTAATCTAAATTTGAAATTTGTTTTGGAAACCAGGGGCACCATGTCATTTGGATTAAAGAGGAGAAGGACCACCCAGCATGTTATCAGTGTTAAGTTCAAAAGCCAAAATCTCTGATCGTATGGGGGTGCATTAGTACATATGGCATGGGCAGCTTGCATGTCTGGAAAGGCACCATCAATGCTTCATATGTTTTCTATGTTCTGTTGTGAATAAAATATTATAATATGAGATTTGGATATCATTGCATTCTGTTTTTATTTACAATTTGCACAATGTCCCAACTTTTTTGGAATTGGGGTTGTACAAATTACTTGTATTATAATTAAATACATTTTCTCACACTAGTATTTTATATTTAATTTTGTTGAATTTGATGAGCAAGTAATTATTTGCGATGTATCTGTGCCCTTTTCAGAGAAGATGACCATACATGGCATAAATAAAGGTAATTTCATGGACCATGTCAAGGTATAACAATCTTATAAAGAGGAAAAAAATTCTCACCTATCTGAAACCAAATAGGTCGCACATCAGTTTAATACAGGAAACCTGAATAAGGAAGAATTGTGAGAAACTAAAATGGCAATGGATTTGCCAGGTATATTCTAGGACTTACTATACTCACAGCAGGGGGGTTAATATACTCATTAGGGAAAATGTGGACATACTGGTTCTTAATTGCTGGGTGTGAGACTTACATTCATTTATGCCCCCAATGTAACGTTTTTTGACGTCTTTCACAGTGTCTGTCATATTATATGAATTATTGGAAATCATAACATAATACTTGCTGGTGATTTCAATCAGGGTCGAGATCCAGTTAGATTGACCCTGAGACAGACTGAAACTGAAAATGGCTTTATTAGGCAGGATTCATTTAATTAAAATGAAATAACACCCAAAGTAAACTACATAGTTCATATGCTACCCCTCACCCTTCCTACAAACCCTTAAAGGAATATAATACATGTGTTGAGGCATCCATATGATAAAAGGAAAAAAACCCTGTTTAGTCATGCCAAATTAAATGCTTCCAGGGATAGTGGGGGACTTTCCTTACCGAGACTAGAGTTGTATCACTGGTCATTTTTACTCTCACAGCTATCAGAAAGTTTCCTGCCAGGACACAAGGGCCCTGTGTGGGTTAAAACTGAAGGAGATACCTGACCCCTCACAAGTCATGCCTTTATTACTCAGTCAGGTCTTTCCTCTTCTCCCTTAAACCCCATCTTACAGTTTTCAAGGGAAAGCTGGAAGATGGTACATCATGTGAAAAGCTGCTCGTGCTTGACAACTGAAGCATTTATTTAGCATAATGCAAAAAATTTAATAGTAGACAAGCCACTCTACTGGTGTTTTTTTAGGCGTGCTTTATGAACAAAAGAGGCATATGAGATGGCATTATTCCTAATGAAACCCTTGATGGCATTCCATAGTATATGCGGATCGTGAACCGAACCTTGGTTAAACGAGATAAATTCAGCAAATTTGGATCTGAATTGAGTGCAAAGCCCCTCGTCCTGTAGTAGAGTTGGGTTAAAACGCCCTCCGTGGACAAACAGTCAATGATAGCTTCAGAAAATTAGCACTGTGGTCTGAGAAGGACATGGGCCAGATATCTGCTGTTGCTGCTGCTTTGGAAAGGGTGGAGGAAACAAACAGAAAGTTGATTCGTGAGTATGATTAATGTCTAGAGCAGGGGTCACCAACCCTATGCCCGCGGGCACCCGGTCACCCGTTGGCCTCATCTCAGTCGCCCGTGGACTTGTTCTAAAAATAGCAAGTTGCCCTTGTGGTTCGCCAAAAATATAAATATATATTTTTTAATGCTGCGCTTATGTAAATTCTAGTGAAAGTTTCACATGTGCAAATTTTATGGTGGTAATCAAAATAAGAAATATACGGCTGAACCCCAACTTTTGTGTAGCAAAATTTGGGATTCAGCCGAAATTCGTTTTTTTACCCTTTTTTTCACCTTAAGCACCTTAGAGGGTGAAGTAGAGGGTGACATTATGATTTCAAATCAGCATGCGACAGGGGGGAAAATGGGGGAACTGATTTTCCTGTAACACCTGTCAGTGTGAGTGAAGCACCACCGCCAGGTGTGGGGAGCGTGGACCAGAATATGACTTCACCTGACTTCACCTTGGTGAGCTCTCTCTCTTATTGTTACTTGTTATTAAGTCAGATGGATAATATTCCCAAAAATCCTATGCGTGCCACTAAAAACTCCGCCTCCATTTCTGCTTAGACTGCTTCCGCATTTGATACTAAGGTGACCTTATCTGTCTGTGAAGGAAAGTGAAAGTATTTCAAAGCCAGAGTAATTTTAAAGCCATTTTGTGAAGATACACGAATAAGATTCTGGAACAATACAAAAACATTTTCAATTGCCCTATGAAATCCGCTTGGTCCGACTAAATTTAACCTGTTTCTCATTTTAAGTTTTCATAAGCTGCCGAAAAAAAAAAGAGCTTTTAAGGTGGCCTGTAAAGACTTCTGGGTGCTTTACCTTATTGTTAGTGCCTCTGGTCACGCAGCACCTTTTAGGCATTTTTTTTGTTGGCACCCACGATTACAAGGCCATCCCTCAAAATTCTGCTCACAGGGGAAGTGGGAATTAATTGCTCACAGGTCCGTAAAATGCCCTTTTGACAGAGAAATCTTGTTTTTTTGTCCGTCGTGCCTTTGTTCTGAGATGGCAAGATGAAACAAAAACGTGTTGTGACTGTTTGATTGTATCATACTTCTGAAAAATGCCATAGTTCATGTAAGTGTGTACAGCCACTCCCCAGGTTACATTCCAATAAGTCTAGCATAACGTAAGAACATCCTAAGATGAAAATGGATTTTACAACAGTACAGCCAACCTGATAAGAATCATATGTGGTGGAGTTTCCTGTTGGGATCCCATCACCTCTGACCCCTCAGTTTAGCCGGGGTCTTTTTTGTATTTTCCCGGTAAAATTGGGAAGAACCACTTCGTAAAAGTGATTATTAAGCCTTATTTTACATTGTTATGAGCTGGGTAATCCATTTTTATTTTAAACATGAAAAATATTTTTTTCATTTGTAATTAATTTTGGACTCTCCCTCCCTGTGTTCTTCTGTAGCGTGCTCTCTCTTCAATTTGTCTGTACCAAGAGAGAGGTACACACACTCTGTAGTTTAAAAAGAGCTTTAAGCATAATTATAATGTATAATTATGTGTATATTTAATTTCATTTATTTATTTCTGTTAAATGCTTATATATGGTAGAATCCCTGTCATCTATGATTGTGTATAACACATGGCTATTTAGTTAGTACATTTTTTGAAGTATTATTTTGTATTTAGCGTGCAACTAATGTGATATTCGAGTGAGTTTTTCGTTTGTATCAGAGAAGCAAATCCTGGAAAGTGGATTAGATTGGATTATACAGTATTTGTGTTAATTATGCGTTCTTTTTCTCTCCTTTCACAGAAAAGGAGGAGGGTGTGTTACCTCCATGGTATAAACCCTGGCTGATACAGACAGGAGATTGATTTTATTTTTCCCATTAAAGTCCTGAAAAAAAAACCCACATATCTGCTTCTTACACCGGGATCGTGGAAGAGTAGCGCTATACATAGACTAGCCTAGCCTACCTTAAACATGCTTATAACACTTACATTAGCCTTCAGTTCACCTCAATTATTAATACAACGTCTATTTTATAACAAAGTGTTGAATATATCACCCCACCATCCTACTAGGACACGTGCTCTCAGACCCCTCCTGCTGCCAGATGCCTCTCAAAGCATCGGGCGAGTTCAGGTTGCACATCACCACAATGGAAATGCAAACTATTGAAGGGCTGATTAGGGGGCCGTTCCTGCAAACGTTCAAGCCACATGAGAAGTGCCCTGAGTTCCTGCCGTGGAAATGAGCCTTATGGCAACATGGACAATTTACATGAAAATAATTTGTTTTCCAAACCTGACTGACAATGGGTTGGGTTATAATGGATGAACAATATTCATCTTTAATTAGATGCTCTGTCATGGTTCAAGCAGACTCACAGGACCAAGGAGCTAGGGAGACAAAACCGAACCAGGAACAGGATCAGGCAGACAGAGCAGGAAACAGCACCGCCAGGACTACAGGACAGGGGGGTACTGTGCGGTCTGCCTGGTCAGTAACCAAGGGCAACAGGGAACCTACTGAGCCAGAACAGAGCCCGGGGCAAGAACTGGGACAGGAGGGCCCCAAGGGGCCTGCAGGGTGGGAACCAGATATAATATACAAAGCTCTGAAGCACAACTTTAATGGGAACTCTCTGGTACCCCTGCAGTCAGGGGTGACTCAAAACTCTAATTCTGTATTGATCTCACAGGATTGAATCTCACAGGAGGAGGAGTGATGATATACCTGACAAATAATAGATGGCACACTTATATCTCAACCCACCTCCAATCAGATGGAATTTGAGGCATTTTATGACTTATTTAAATGGACATCAAAGAAGGCAAAACAGTTTTCCAATTTTCCCGCTATGATTGGTCTTGCAAAATTAGTATAGAGAACCTGTTTTAGATTTTTCCATCTAGAATTAAATGGAATCCCTAGACCTCCTTAGTGATATGACCAACTTACTCCCTCAGCGGCCATAAAAGTCGGACTGTGGGGCCTCCATGGGTATGCGTGATCCTACAATGCTTTCAAGATAACTAACTAAGGAACTCAACAAGCACCACACCATAAATACTACAGAAATGCAGCAAGGTCAGATGCCAGACAGTAAGGTACACACGCATGGTGGGTAATTTACACAACAACTAGAGACAAGTGGGGGTCAGACAGGGTTCGCATAAGACACAGGAAAACAGCAATGTGACAATAAGAAACACAAGTATTAACAAAAACCAAAACAAGGGGTGATTTAAAATTACCCAGCATGCCGGCATGCTTGCTGGGCTACACATCTCACTGGCTCACATACGTGGAGCCAAAATCCTTGCACTTATTTGACCTAATCTGGCTATGGCAGAATCCTTCTGATTTACAAAATCAGCATATTTTACACTACCTGGACAATTGCAAAATGTGAAAAACAAAATTTGCCCAGTTGGTGATCTTTGGAGATCAGAATGGCATGCTCAGGACATCAAAAGAGAGGCCCTTTCACATTGCCATAACTTTTTTTCTGGAACCAGAACCTTTTTCCAGAACCTGGGACTTTTGTCATGCACACACCAAGGGAGTTCCACATGTGCTTCATACAGCAATACTCCTGAACATCTCAGCCAGTCATTTCCTCATCAAGTGGCTACTCCATTATGGATTTGATGCTCAATGTTTGGCACTTTGTTACAGTCCCTTCACTGTTTCTTAGCAGTTTGTTGGTCAGAGAAATTAGCACTGTTTGTTTTCCAGAATTCACTTACATTGTGGTGTCTAATTCAAATATTAAGGGCATTTTTTATTCCCAATTTCTTAATTCCACTGGAGGTTTATCATATTTCACAGTCTTCTACAACAATACAAACACAGTTAGATATAATACCATGTTTGTATGCCTGTGTACTGCAATTTAACCAAAGTCAATCCTAAGGTTTGCACACTGACAAATGATTCTCCTATTTTTAGGTCTGCTGTTCTCCACTACTGTTTAAATTGTTTAAATATACGTCCATTCTTTATGACACCCCCAGCCTCTGACCTTCAATGGTGTATGCCAGCTTTCCACTGTCACTCATGAATTTCATCTTTCGAAGCAGTCCCTGGGAAAAGAGCCCTTTATACACAAAAATTACGTAAGTAATTAAGTGAATTAAAAATCGAAAAGATGCACGATGTTTTCGTATATATGGCTTGCTTACTTCAGCACTTTCGAAGAAAGTCATTAAAGCAATAGACGTCATGATTTCATGGGGGGGGGGGGGGGGGGGGGTGGGGGGGGGGCAATGGGGGAACTGAATTTCCCGTAACACCTGTCAGCATGACTGAAGCCCCGCCGCCAGCTGTGGGGAGTGTGGATCAGAATATCTGTCAAATATCCAACCTAAAACTGATTTCACCTTGGTGAGCTCTCTCTCTTATTGTTACTTGTTATTAAGTCACATGGATAATATTCCCAAACATCCTATGCATGCCACTAAAAACTCCACCTCCATTTCTGCTTAGACTGCTTCCGCGTTTGATACTAAGGTGATCTTATCTGTCTGTGAAGGAAAGTGAAGGTATTTTAAAACCGGAGTCCCCGTTTTGTGAAGACACACAAATAAGATTCTGGAACAATACAAAGACATTTTCTATTGCAAGGTAAGAGCATATAGTCATGAGATACAATTAATAATAAAATAAGCATACAGTACATAGCACACTTATACACAGTGGCAGCATCAGTTACTTAATGTTACGTGTGCAACGGGGACCTAGTTATTTAGAGTGCATGGCTTAACTTAGCACCTTCTTAGGACCCGATGGAATCCGTTTTTTCTTTTTTTTCAGATTCCGTTTGATTGGATTTAAGTTGACCTGTTTCTCATTTTAAGCTTTTTTAAGCCGCTGAAACAAAAAAATGAGCTTTTAAGGTGGCATATAAAGACTTCTGGGTGCTTTACCTTATTGATAGTGCATCCGGTCAAGCAGCACCTTTTAGGCATATTTTTTGTTGGCACCTGCAATTACTAGTTAAACAAAAAACATTTTGTCATGGTATTCTGGTCATTTGCGGTTGGGTCTGTCAAAATAAAATGTAAGCATATACAATTTCACCATAAAAAGTTGTTGAATAAAAGCATCCATGGCTAGCTTGCTGCAGGAGGGCCCTGAGGGCGAGTATTAATAGCACCCAGACTGCTCTCAGGTCCGTAAAACGCCCTTTTGACAGAGAAATCTTGTTTTTGTGTCCGTCGTGCCTTATTTTATTTTTTTTCTGTCATACCTTTGTTCTGAGATGGTAAGATGAAATGATAATGTGCTGTGACTGTTCTCAATGGTAGATGTCTACAGTATTTACTGTCAAGTACTGTTTTGATTGTATCATACTTCTGAAAAATGTCGTAGTTCATGTAAGTGTGTACAGCTGCTCCCCAGGTTACATTCCAATAAATCTAGCATAAGGCGTGAACATTGTAAAGTGAAAATGGATTTTAAAACGGTACAGCCAACCTGACAAGAATCATACACTAGCATAGCCTACCTTAAACATGCTTATAACACTTACATTAGCCAACAGTTCGCCTCAATTATTAACACAACATCTATTTTATAAGAAAGTGTTGAATATACCACCCACCACCCTACTAGAACACATGCTCTCAGGCCCCTCCTGCAGCCAGATGCCTCTCAAAGTATCGGGCGAGTTCAGGTTGCACATCACCACAATGGAGACACAATATATTGAAGGGCTAATTAGGGGGCCGTTCCTGCAAACGTTCAAGCCACATGGGAAGTGCCCTGAGTTCCTGCCGTAGAAATGAGCCTTATGGTGTCTAGGCAACATGGTCAATTTACATGAAAATGATTTGTTTTCCAATCTTGAATGACAATGGGTTGGCATATAATGGATGAACAATGTTCATCTTTAATCAGATGCCCAGTGGTGGTCTTTAATTAGATGCCCTGTCGGGGTTCAAGCAGACTCACAGGACCAAGAAACTAGGGAGACAAAACCGAACCAGGAACAGTACCAGGTAGACGGAACAGGAAACAGTGCTGCTAGGACTACAGGACAGGGGGACACTGTGCGGACTGCCTGGTCAGTATACAAGGGCAACAGGCAACATACTGGGCCAAAGTAGAGACCGGGGCAAGAACTGGGGCAGGAGGGCCCCAAGGGGCCTGCAGGGTGGGAACTAGATGTAATTCACAAATAATATGCAAAGCTCTGAAGCACAGCTTAAACGAAAACTCTCGGGTACCCCTGCAGTCAGGGGTGACTCAAAACTAGAGATGAGCGAACACCTGGAAGTTCGGGTTCGGCGAGTTCGGCCGAACTTCTCCGCAAAGTTCGAGTTCGGGAACTCAACCCAAACTTACCCCTGAACCCGAACCCCATTGAAGTCAATGGAGACCCAAACTTTGGGGCACTAAAATGGCTCTAAAAAAGTCATAGAAAGGGCTATATGGCTGCAAAATGGGGGCAAGAGCAGAACAAATGTGGATAGGAAAATGGCTTAACCCTCTGGGGTCGGCAGAAAACAGAAAATATATAGGAAGAAACTAAATATATTTTCACGATTTTGCAAAGAGAATAAAAAGTAGATGGGAGGGTGACTCGGGTGTCTGAGTCGGTGATCGCCCCTCCCTTTGCAAATCGCGCTATTCACATGCTAATGATATGCTAA
>JAODKL010000040.1:35724247-35737334 GCA_026780765.1 Petrocephalus schoutedeni
CCTCAGCATGTCTTTGGACTGTGGGGGGAAACCGGAGTACCCGGAGGAAACCCCACAACGGCACGGGGAGAACATGCCTGTTTATAATATATTTTAATGTAAGTGTAATGTACACTTGCATTATTTTCTAACTGTATTTTGCTTTTAAGAAATAAAGTTAAAATACCGCAGTCAGGAGGAAAAATATTGAGGTGGATGTTTTGCAGGACGTCATAGAAAAAACAAATAGGTACGTTTCGGCAAGTTTGCCGATGGCTTGTCAAAGAACTAGGATATATGCATATTTCTATGCATAGGAAGAATTTGATAAGTATTGTATGCGTAGAAATGTATGTGCGCATGACTTGTGCACGAAACTGATCCTGGAGAACTAGAGCCCTAGAGCCCAGGAGCCCATACTAAATAAACTGGGAGATGGTCAGATGAGCTTCCTGGACTGGTCAACAGCTTTAGAATTAAATGTTATACTGGGGCCTGTCTGGATATCCACAGTATAGGGCATAGGGCAGGGTAAACCATGGATGCCGGCCCACCGCACAGTGCACATGCACTCATTAATACTCTGGAAAATTCAGGCACACAAACTCCATGCAGAGTAGAGGTGGGGCAGCTCCACCATAGTGAGCGTAAGGTGCTTTAGTGCCCCATATATCACTCATCGGGACCTTATTGAACCAAACACAGATTGCTTATTAGTTTCTTTGCTATGACAATGCAGTTAATTACCCCAGAACAATGTCCTGTGTAGCTAGGAAGTGAACTTGGTCACAGATTTGTAATAAATCTTTCCGCCCATAGGTGGAGTAAAGAGGAACTGGAGTTGATCAACTCTTGGGCGTTTCAGGGAGAGAGGGTGATCCACGGCACGCCGTCGGGAGTGGACAACGCGGTGGGGACGTGGGGTAAGCCCGGAACCTGGTACCGGAGGAGAGAGGACTGAAGATGATGGCCTGGAAGCAAGTGCCGAAAATAACCAACAAGAGTAGGATCTGGCTCTACTGAGTATATGTTTTTTGTTTCAGGGGGTATCTTGCGATATCGTGCTGGGAGCATCACACCCCTGGGCAGGTGAATACGCGGCGGCGTTTCTGTGTCACGCCATTACTTCCTGTGGCATTTCAGCTCCCGTTAATCCTGGCTGCTTCCATCGCTTCCTGGGGCACCGGATGCAATTATAAATGTTTCTGAGGAGAGGGCGGTGAACATAGAGGCCCTGGTCGCGATCATTAAGCGATTGTTCTGGTTTTATTTATACATGCGGCTTGCCAGCTTTCAGCGGGGGCTGTGTGCCAGATCTTAGCGTCGCCCCAGACGGGGTGGCTGAGGTGACACCCGGAGGAGGCCACTCGATCTCGCTTCTGTCCCCAGGGTCCCCGTGTTAAGGATCCTGCTCACGAACACCAAAGTCCCACGCAGCACGAAGTCGCTCGTCGCCGGAGTGAGGGACAGAATTAAAAAGGTGCGGAAGGGCTGTCGCGTCCGGATGCGGCGGGTAATTATCGCAATCGGGGCGGCAGCTGGCTGAGAGAGGGCAGAGGCGCGGTGTGGGGGTGCAGCGGGCAGCGTGACGCGTAGCGCGTTCGGGGAAACATGGAAATGCGAGGCGCCGCGTCGCCTCCGTCAGCACCCTCGCATGCTGTTGCATGGCAACGGGAGAAGGTGTCGGTGGCTCTGGCTGACCTGCCCACCCTCTTCCCGGTGGGGGGGTGTTCTTCGGGGGCAGCGTGGCAGGTTGAAAATTAAACTGCGCGAGGTCCTGTACTCCCTGAGAAATCCTTAATAAACTTGAGCGGGACCCAGAGGAATGACGCAGGGTGGCAGCATATGACCCAGGGCGGGCTGCACTGCTGTCCCCATCTGACCTCCCCCTGCTTTAAAGACCCGCACGGTGTGTCAGATGTTCCCGCTGAAATAGCTTTGTGAAGATTTGCCCCGTGGGAGTAACTGACAGCATATTATCAAGCAGAAGCTGTTTTTCCCTCCGCTGAGTCTCTGACCTCAGTTTACCTGAAAAGTCCTTCTGCATCCTCTTTAGCATATTAATGATTATATGGGTGCTGAGCACTAATTTGACCCCCCCCCACCCCCACCCCGCGCCACACACACCCTCCCCCACGCCTCACCTCTCGCCTCAGTTTCCATCCGTGATGCATCCGGTGCTGGAGTCCATCGACGCCATCTCTGTCGCCTGTGAGCGCACTCTGGAGGAGATGGCCAGCGACCCGACGCCGGAGCACTACGCCATCCTGGAGGTGGGTCCTCCGGGGTCCCGCTCTTCGGCCTCCGTGAGGAAACTCCTTCTCTGCCTTGTTTTCTGCCTGACTCTTACCTGCGGTGCCCCCCGCCTCATGCGTCGCGGGACCCCGCCGGGCCTCGTGGTCGATGATTAGTGATGATTAATCTCTCTGCAGCCTTGGAGAAGAAAATTGGCCAGAGGGTGAAGGATCGTTCGCTCCCACGGGGAAAAATTTAAAGATATATTGTGACTTTTGAAAGGTTATATAGATGTTTCGTTAACAGGCAGATAATGTGTATGGATGAACGTCATGTGAAGTGATGGCGAATAGGAATGCAGTGTTTATACTTAAGGAAAATGTTAAATAGAGGGGGGAATCGGCTGAGAGCTACACTGACAGAGAGGAATGAAGCGGGTGCTTCACTGTGAAGGCTCGTCAGTCTCCTGGGCAGGGCCCAGCAAGTCCAGCCAGTTCCATTCCATTCATTTTTATATATAGCGCCTTTCACAGCAGAGTCACCCCAAGTTGCTTTGCATGGGTGTGTTAGTGATACATTACAGCATCATTAAGGGAGAATAATGCAAAACGGGCAAAAGGACAGACAAAGAAATGAAAGGAGGAAAGGAGGAAAGGAACCAGAAAAAAACAGAGGATGGCGTTCTGTCTGTACTGGGGTGAGGGCAAGTGTCACATGACCCTCTCCTCCGGCTGCCCCCCCCCACACAAACAGTAACGATGTGATCTGATATGGAGGTGAAGCAAGCAATGTGACTAGGCATTGCTCCTTAGCCCCCCACCCTCGACTACACAGGCCGCTTGTATCTCCTCTTTCCCGTGGCCTAGGAGCTGATGGACATCAATCAGCATCAGCTGGACGTACTGGGCGTCGGACACGCCTCCCTGGACACCCTGTGCCGGAGCACGCGGGCCTACGGGCTGCACAGCAAGCTGACAGGCGCGGGAGGTGGCGGCTGCGGCTTCACCCTCCTCAGGCCAGGTGGGTGTGGTTTAGGGGGTGGAGTCAGGAACAGGGGCAGGCAGCCCCAAAGCTGACAGGCGCGGCATCACCCTCCTCAGGCCGGGTGGGTGTGGTTTAGGGGGTGGAGTCAGGAACAGGGGCAAGCAGCCCCAAAGCTGACAGGCGCGGCATCACCCTCCTCAGGCCAGGTGGGTGTGGTTTAGGGGGTGGAGTCAGGAACAGGGGCAAGCAGCTCCAGCATCTAGCGTTTTTTTTGTATTAAAATTATTATCAAATTGTAGTCCTGTCTCTTGGTGTAAAGAGAGCTGGAAATCTCCCAAGTCTTATTAAAGTGTTGATTTATTTGGTTTTCATTGTTTGCTGTCACCCCCCAATATTATTACTGAATATTTATACGCAGTGCTGGTATCATGTTTCTTCCACCGCATATGAAATTGACTGCAGCCTCTGCTGTGGGATTGTGGGTAATTTCTTCTGTGGTAGAGCGGGGCCGTGTCCCGGCCCAGATTCACTCAGCCCATGTATGTGCGCCGCTACACCCGTTTCCCAGGGACGCCCCCCACCCACCCCCTCATTAGGGTGGCCGCAGCGGGATTCGTTTCCGTGCATATTATGGAAAATTGCTCCCGTGATTAAGACCGTCATTTCCCGAAGTGTTTTGGGGGTGTGTTAGCTGGGGGGAGAGCTTTTTTCACAGGCTAATGTGACATTCGTTTACCAACCATTTGCTCTGGCCCCATTATTCCACACCCCCCGCAGAGCGGCCTCTGTAGCCTATTAGAGAGATTTACGTCTCCGGCCTAGTCACCAGACTCGGGCTCACGTGTCCCGTTCCGTTCCCATACCCACAATCCTTCTGTGCTAGCCGCTGTAATGTTTGAACAACAGTGAGGTAGCGGGGCTGTGCTTCAAGGACGGGACCTTGGGAAGATCTTATCAAGCAAGGTTCTTGCCTCCTCTTGACAAATAAACTAAAATTACCAGCAGCGATTAGGAAAAGGTTCTGTTTTAATTTCAAATGCTCGTTAACTGCTCGTTCCGAAATGTTATTTTGCCGTCAAGTTTGTGTTTTTTGCCATGTGAGAAAACCAGGTTAGATTTATTACCGAAACATAAAATGAGAGCTGGAACTTCTCAGACTATTCCGCTGCACCTCGTGTGACACTTTAATTCCTTCTGTTTGCACGTTCTGGCTTATGGCTTTAAGTGCACTGAATCCCCCTCATGGGGAATTAGACTATCACTGCTGTTCCACGGTGTTATTCTATCATTGGTAATATTGGTTTCTCTGATCTGTTTTTCTGGTTTTTAGACGCTGACTACTCCGTGGTCCAAAATGTCATCCAGGAATTAAAAGGCCTCGGCTATGACTGCTGGGAGACGAGCATCGGCGTAGCAGGTGTGCGACAGCATTCTGCGTCCTCCCTCACGGAGGAAGTGGCCCGGGCTTTGAATGGCGACTGAGCGACTGCGGGTGGGCGAAGCTGCAGCACGAGTTTGCGGCACGCCCGCCCAGAGACCGATCAGAACTCTCTCGCCCCTCCGTGTCCGGGATGGCGGAGTCGGAGATGGACTGGGCCCGGCCAGCAGTGTCCGGAGTGTGTTCTCCTAACAAGTCCCGTGCTTTTTCCAAGTCAGGCGCAGAACAAATGTGTAGCAGCCTGAAAGTGGAGTTGAAGCCACGGGAAGGGAGCGACTGCTGTAGCTTCAAGCGGAGTGAACAGTGACATCAGTCACAGTGTTAATGAAATGGACGGTGAAGATCTGACTGGACAGAATTTTTTGTTTTTTTAAAGCAACGCTTTGCTCTTTACTCCGTGGGTTTTCAGTAGGTGGCAGTAAAGTCATGTTCCTGCATCCCCAGATTTAATTCCAGAGTAAACAATTAGCTGCATAATGAATTAATGTATTATTTGTTGGATGGGGTTTTATTTGGCCATTAACAATTCCAGCACGTGTCTGTGCACTGTCTCGGACCCGGGGGGTGGGGGGGGCCTCGTGCCACTTGACTTAATCTTGAAAGAGACAGAATGAGCAGTGCGATCTGGACGCTGCGTTTTCGGGGGCCGAGAGGCGCACATTGCCGACACACTAAACCCCCCCTACCCCCACCCAAACACTAATTTGTTTTGTTCGCAGTCATGGCGAATGTGGGACACGGCGGATGTGGAATTAAACATGAAAGCTGAGCGGGCGGAATTGCACCGTCTCTCCAGACATTTGTCACTGGCTGCCCGGGTGATTAAACACCAGCGCCGGTGCCTAATCCGGCCATCGCGAGCTGGTGCGCTCTGGCTTTCACCCGGGGCGGGGGGGGGATCCAGTCCGTCTCACGGCCCCGGCGCCGCTCGCTCACATGCGCCGTCCTCGCCAACGCGCCACCATTCCGACTCCAGAAATTGTTTCCCCTTTATTTATTCTGCTGAAAAAGATAAAAAAAAGGCCATCGTTTGAAGTGCTCCCCTCCAGCTGTTACCATGAACTATGAGTGAAATTGAAATGAGCCCCCCCCCCTCCCCCCCCAGCACAGTGAATCGTAACTTAGTCAGCGCCATGTCCCCCAGCCTCCGGATGACAGTCCTTTGAATTAAAGCCGCTCCATCTCGTACGCGGTGTCACCCGGCTGCCGCCTCGCCCCGGCTCCTTTGGTTCAGTTTATCTGTTCACCTGGAGCCCAGATCGTCTGCCTGGGGTGGAGGGGGGGGGATCTTGGGCAGGCTCGAGGTGTGCTGAGCAGAAGCCTTCCCGCTGTGATCTGAATACAGATTTGGGCCCATCCAGCTGTTGACAAATCGGGAAGCCCCCCCCAGCTGAGGATCTGGGCTCCTGCGGCTGCCGGCTCACTTCTGATAGGCCGGCTTATATCGCCATCGATACGTGCGGTATCTGTAATCAATTAAGCGGCATATAAAGTGGCGTGAATTCTATAAATGCGGAAGTTGGCACTTTCAGGGCCGTTATTAATTTCCGTGGAAACGTACGCGGCGGTAACCACGGCGCCGGGCTGGGGACGTTCCGCCTTGCCGATGGCGGTTTGAATGCGCCATCCCGTTAATCTGCGGCGGTGAATCTGTGAAAAGGTCACTTCAGAATATCCGTGCCGTACGCTGGTAGAAGGTAATTATTTTCCTTTATTTTTTTTCCCCCGTCTCGGTGTATTCTTTCTCTTTTTTTTTTTTGTTTTGAAATGTCAGGAAGATGGAGCGTCCGGGCCCCGGCGGCCTGTGTGAATTAATGACAGGCGTCGCGTGTGTCTTGCTCTGCGGCGCACAGCCCCTCTGCCGCCGCCGGGAGTGTCTTTATGTCGGGGCGGTCCCAGCCGAAAGCCCCCCCCCGGTCGCCCCTAAACCCCCCGCTGGAATTTAATTACCACAGCGCATTTCTATTTAAATGCCGGTGACGAGGGCAGACGCGCAGGAGACGGCGGCCCGAATTTTCATCTGAAGCGTGTTTTTTCTTTCTTTTTCTTTCTCCCTCCCTTTCTTCCTCCCCCCCCTCCCTTCCTCCTTCTTCCTCTCTTTCCCCTGCGAGGCACAGATGGTATTTTTTTTTGTCAATGTCAGTGTCAGCTTCTTTCTGCTCTGATGAATTGATTCTAAAGAGGCCCTGACATTATTTCAGATAAGAGAGGGAGCCGGCAAAGGGGGTCAAGGATTGGGCGGGAATTGGAAAGGGGAGCGCACGCGTCACGAGGAGGGTCCTGGGAGAGCCAGCCCACGCCAATTATTCCCCTTTATTTGTCCCGGAGTGCTCGAGTGAAGTCGTACACAAAGGCTAATGTGTATCAGTGCCTCTGCTACTGGATTGAAATGCAGAATGATACATTTTCGCCTGTACGTCTTGCGGCCGACCTAGATTATGCGTTTGTCGCCGGGGCAGAACTTCCTTCCCACGAGTCTCTGGCCTGCAATTGGTCTCATGGATCAAAGTGGGAGGGCTGAGTCGGTTTCACGGCACCGCGAGGGGGTATGCACTGCCAGTCCCATACGGCCAGGCCCCCCAGCTCCCGCTAGAACTGCTCTCTCAGAAGCTCAGCCAGGCCCATGGGCCAGTTTCCTTTACTGTAGGCGCTAGTGGAAACCTGGCCTTCTGCTCCCCAAGATGGCCCCCGCAGGAAGGGGGGAGTCCCAGCAGGTGACGGGAGCAGGCGGGCATCCGCCTCATTAGCAGAGCTGAACTTGAGGGATGAGGGCTGCCCCCTAATGGGGGGAATGTGCACATGTAAGCCCAGTAGGATTTACCTGCTCTGTGTACCTGTGTCTCTGGTTTTCCTGGGAATTCCTTTTTTATTCCATGTGGATGTTTGGTGAAGGAAACATAACATAGAAATAGCGAGGCCAAGGAACGGCCCGGTTGAAGAGTGCCGTGGGGTGGGAGCCGTCCCAGACAGCGGCTTTAGTGGTGCTCAGCCCTGTTACACTGGATGCAGTTAAGGCTCTGGGGCTTAGCTCGCTGTAAAAATGGCAGAGGATCAGCACGCCTCGTGGTCTGCATGCTTTTCTGTTAACCTACAGCGTCTCCCCGACAAGGAGGCAGTTTAACCTCATTTGCAGTAAAGACGCTAATTTGTAGTATGACTCTGTACAGCTTCCGGAGGACCCTCTGAGGAACATTCTCTAAACCTTTAAAAAAACGTTCCATTTACGTGACGGGAGATCACAAAAAAAATCACTTGAAAAGGTTAAACCGTCGTTGGCAGTACTATCCGTGTGCCTCTAAAGAATTTAATTATCTACCAGGTTCTTCCTACCTTCATTAAATTGTGATAAACTGTCCTGGGGGGGTTTTGTAAATGTGATTTTTTTCCCCCTCAGCTTTATTGGCCTTTCAAACAAAGTAAGGTGACACCGTTTAGCATTTAGGTATGATCTGAATGGAAAGTACTGAATCTTGTATATTTTCCACTCAGCTAACTGTGTTTGAGATTGTCTAGTGTGCTCTGTTGTCGAACACAATATTCAGCAGATAGTTAATGGAGTGAAATTTATGGCATGAACTAGAATGTTCTGGTCATGTTGTGAAGTGTTAGTTGACCAGGTGGCTCGTTCTGTTTTCAGAGGAAGTTTGGTCATGTGGTTTGTACAGGAGGTCTGTCCTGTTGCACAGGGAAGCTCTGTGGAAGGCCCCACCTCCCATGACAGGCTAGAACCCCTTTCAACAGCAGTACAATGACAGCGGTCTGTCATATTGAAAAACTCTGGAAATCGTGGACTCTCTCAGGACCGGATAAAAAGCTTTGGGGACCGCCATAGCCAATTTGCTTGAGAACCTTCAGATAGGACTTTAATCCGCATGACTCAGTATTAAAGAATGAACTTAAACTTTTGTTACAAAGTACTGATCTGGCTGTCCAGCTTATTGAATTAGCAAGTACGTTAACGGAGGCAAAACTGGATGATGTGGCCAAAATCGAACTTGCGAAAACCGGATGATAGATCCGTCTTCCACAAGCTGTCACGAAGTGCAGACTTGTGGTGACCTGAAGCCACAGGGGCCACCGTGGATGGGCAGTCAGTCCGTCGGAGGGCACACACACATGCCATGGGCGTGGACACCCTGGCACCTAACCACGTGTTTTTGGAGTGGAGGAGTGTGTCCATATGAACTCGTGGAGGGAATGACAAGTTCAGGGGCAGCTTTTGAACCTTCAACCCTAGAGGTGTGGGTTCCACCGCAATACCCATCCATCCATCTGTACCACTGGTACAGTGCCTTTTCCTGGAAAATTGGCACCAGGTGGCAGGGCACACACACACCCTCACACGCGCACACCTATGGACAAACTCCACTGCCTCACCATGTAAATAAGATTATGCCAATTTCTTAGCAAATTTTCATCAGAATAACAAAAAATGCCGGCAAAGTATTATTAAAAGAGAAATAAATCCTGTCATTACAGGTAATTTTGCTGTATTTCCCCCATGGTTTGGTCCCCCATTGTGTTTGGTCTCTAACCTGTAGCATGGTGTTAATATTCATGCCATTAAGTTGCATTCTGAACTGCAGCTATGAACAGCATGCGGCGGTTTGCCGTCTCGCAGACGAAGCGCGCCTTGGACATGCGAGCAGGAAGTAGGCGGTCCGATTCCCTCCCAGGGAGCGGGCATGCGGAGCTCGCTGCCTTCCCGGGCACTCACCCGCGCTCTCGCCCCGCGGTAATTACTCCCGTTCAGGTGATAGCCTTCATATTTCATCCCGCGTATCCGAGATAGCATCTAATAATCCGAAAGCTTTCGAAAGTGCTATCTTTGCTCATGCATTATGAATGAGTGACTGATTGCTTCTTGCATAGATTAGTAATCATTTCCCAAGAATCCCTTCATATATATAAAAAATGCAACAAGAGGGTTTTTCACCAGACTTAA
This sequence comes from Petrocephalus schoutedeni, assembly GCA_026780765.1. NCBI lineage: Eukaryota > Metazoa > Chordata > Actinopteri > Osteoglossiformes > Mormyridae > Petrocephalus > Petrocephalus schoutedeni. Next base: position 35,733,829 of record JAODKL010000040.1, read on the forward strand.
GCTGATGCTATTTCCCACTCTTAAGTCATCCGTGCTTTTTCTTCCTTGCTGTTTTTTTTTGAGCCTCTCTGATTTGTTGTGCGTCACATGCCTCCGCGGGGGTAATTTGTGTCATTTGCATTCTCCTTGTGCTTTGATTGCATACTTGTTGCATTCCTTTTAGCCATTTTCAGCACTGTTCCTGAGTTTTCTTTTTTTTTTTTTTTTTAGAGCCCGTGTCACATGACAGGTGACAGCTGACATGGGGAGGTAGGCCTGCTTAGGTTTTGAGTGTGATGTCCTTTAACAGTGTAGGGATTTCTAGTGCATTGTGGGTAAGATGAATTACCTGCATGTGTCTAATCTTGCTTGCATCTGGATTTTTGGAACAGTTGCATAAATGTGAAGGTGGGGAAAGTTTCGGGGGAGGGTGTCGTGTGTAGAGCAGGGTTGTGCAAAATTTAGAATTTATGCATTGTGCCCTATTCCAGTCATAAACTGGAATTTGAATTGAATTGGCCACACCCTTTAAGATATTGAATTGGAATTTGGATTGGAATGACAGGAAGAAGACTTTAATTCATTTCATTTCAATGAAATTCAATGCAATTACACAACACAGGAATGTCGTTTAATGTAGAAAACATAAGTCATTATATAACAGATTTACTTTCCAGATGATAGATGTATATACTGGCCCTGTGAATGTACGAGTGAGTGAGTGTACTTTAAATTTTCATGTCTGTTGGAGAAAAATTGAGTATAACTTTTATCCTATTCTAACAATACACATTGAATATACAATTCAGTTGCAGTTATGAATTATATTAGAATTTCAGGGCCGTTCTCTATTCAGTCGTGAAACCCTGGTGTGAATGCACCTTTTCCTTACACTCTGCCATGGCATTGCCTCCCCTACAGGTGGCGCTCAGTGGTGGAGCCGTTTCCCCCCCACCCCATTTCTTCCTCGCGTGCGGCCCCTGTCACAGTGGGAACGCCAGCGGGGCAGCCTGTGATGGGGACATATGGCTCATTTGACGGAGGGGGGCATCGATAGCACAGAATGATAAAATAGTGCTTTTCCCAGCTTTTGGCAGTCTCTTGCTCTTCAGGAGACAGGGGCCGCCCCCCCCCCCCCCCCCCCCCCCCCCCCCCCCCCCCCCCCCCCCCCCCCCCCCCCCCCCCCCCCCCCCCTTCCCATGACACCCCATCGAGAGTCACCCTGTCACTGCTGCCTTTGCCAGCTTTGACATCAGGGTCTGGCTTTGCCTGAGAATTCCTCCAGAGAGCAAACCGAGTCCTGCGCTGGTGTGGGAACTGGATCAGGTCCTGGACTCTTCAAGTGAACTCGCGTTCCTGGGAGGACCCAATGATGGCTGTCCTCACCCATGCCTGTTCTCCAGTCTGAAATCACCGTGGGATGTAATATGCAATTTTCATCCGGAAGACACCTGTTTGGGTGAAAAAGGAGGGGGGAAACTCCAGGAGGAATGTAACATCCGAGAGGAGAAGGGGATGAGTGTCAGAGAGTTTTGGCCAACGCAGAACCAACACAGAAGTCATGACACATTCTACGGGGAATTTAATATTTTTGACCTATTCTATACACGTTCTACCGTTTATGAAGTACAGAATTGTTTTCCTTTGCGTGTAATTGCTTTTTAAAAGGTGATATTACTTCATTTGCTCGCCATTTCACCTTAAAGGTGTGTAGTTATATTTTGACGGGTTCTGGCTCCTTCGACTGAGCAGACCCTCTGAGATCTCGCACCATCTCTAAGGAAGAAGGACGCTCCGTCAGTTTCAAAAAGTCCGTCATTTAGCTCTTGTGACGGGGAACATATACAAGTATCAAACATTTAAAACCAGCCTGTATGATTTCAATAATGTTTGGGGTGGGGCATGGTGGACATTTCCTAAGAGATAAATAAGCATTCCCCCTCCCTGCAACCGTCGTGCACATTCACCACGCTCAGTGTGCCCAGGGCAGGTCTATACCCGTTACCTTGTTAGCAGTCCTCAACTGGCCTGAAAACCTCAGATTTAAAAAACAAACCCATAATTAAGTGCTTGATTTGCAGTGACCTGAGAATTCGACCTGGCTTGTTCTCATCATTGCAGTTTGTTTTCCGTTGTTTTTGTTTTATTCTCGCGCTCCCCAGCAAGCGGGTCAATAATGTTTTGAAGGACAGGCCTTATTTTAGTGCCAGACAGTTAATGAATTCCGAAGAAGGTCGCCGAATTGGCTTTCGGCTAGCGGTATGCTTATTGATGTGGTGACTCGCTAATGCTCTGGAGTGGGGAGATAAAGTAGGAGGGCAGGGTACCTTTGTGATAGCGGAGGACAGAGGGACAACCGTGCTTTCATTTTGGGTGCTGTGGAGAGCCTGGAGCCTATCCCAGGAGGCACAGGGCGTGAGGTAGGTGGGCACCCTGGACACATCTGCAGATCCTCCATCCATGGTGCTAAGTTGGAATCCGAGCGCCGGCAGCTGCCCTGGATGCTAACTTGTGGTTTGGTATTTTTCAGTCAATGTGATTTGGCTGTTTGGCGTGTGATTTTATGCAGTGGCAGTGGCAGCTAACCCTTAATATGAATGGATATTTTGCTGTAGCTAAGCTAAGCTATCATAGGGTATCGTAGGACAAGGCCCCCGTTCGTAACCTTCAGCATGTAGATTGATGTTCCTCACTGGCACGCCCCCCCCCCCACCCATCCATGGCTGTAGTCATGCAAAGCCAAAGCCGCTCCGAGCTGGGCATCCTGCCGTGACGGGATCTCGAACCTGATGGGGGGGGTGAGCCATGAGCTGTCAGGCGGACGCGACCTCGCCACATTCTTACGCCAACCTGTCGGCAGCTGGGGGGGGGGGGTGTGCTGTCTCTTGCCCCCATCCCCACGGCAACCTGCCTGCCTGTAAACAGTCTCTATTGATGGTGCTTTTTTTTTTCTTTGAAATGTGAAATTGAAGATGCTGGTTTTCAAGTAGCCGCGAAATGCTGTCATGAGCTATCCGTCTTAGTCAGAATCCAAGGTGACAGTCTGAAGAAACCAAATGCATTTCAAAGGTAGAAGGTGAAAACATTACACTTTATGTTTTAATTGTGCTTTAGATAGAGCTTAAACCATAATACCAAACCCTTCCTCTGGGGTCTGCAGGCATCACTGGAGAGGAACTCATAGACTCCGGCACTGTGACAAGCGAGGATCCCGCACACTACGGTGTTACAAAAGGAGAGGAACCTGCACACCCGCCACTGCGACAGTTGAGGAACCCTGCAATGAGAGGAACCTGCACATCCCACCAACGTGACAGGAGAAGAACTTCACCAGGGGTACCTGCATACATCCCGCCATAATGACAGCAGGGGAACCTGCATACATCCCGGCATAATGACAGCAGGGGTACCTGCATACATCCCGGCATTATGACAGCAGGGGAACCTGCATACATCCCGGCATAATGACAGCAGGGGAACCTGCATACATCCCGGCATAATGACAGCAGGGGAACCTGCATACATCC
>JAODKL010000041.1:0-30462 GCA_026780765.1 Petrocephalus schoutedeni
GGGGGTTCAACGGCCTCCATCACAAGCACAGAGGCTTAATCCACCAAGCCACACGCAGCCCCCAATGCAGCTCTGCAAAGTTAGACAGAGCCTCCAAAAATAGTGAGCTCCCCATAATCCCGCTCCACTGAAATCTTTAGTGAAAGGCGAAAGATTTATACAAGATGGGAGACCAGAGTCAAATTCCATCAACTTTATCATTATACCCGCCACCTGCTCCATAATTATTAGTAAAACAATTTGGTTATAATTAGAAACATGCCACATTTTAATAACACCCAACATTTGACCGTTGTATACATATCCATTTTAGAATTATGTGATGATAATATTGTGAAAATCCCATAAAATATTGGGTTATATATTTAGGGCATATCGCACAGCCCTAGTCAAACCTGTTACCTGGACCAAAGGCAGTCAGGGGAAAAAAAAAAAAAAACAGCAACAAAAACATCCTTTTGGACATTTCTAGTGTTATGCCCTTTAAAAGAAAGTTTATTTTCAAATGATTCATATATTAAAACTACATTTCAGTTTGAAGTCCACTCAGTTTTCACTTTTTCATATTTCATGTTCAAAATTTTTTTTAAGAGAAGTTTTAAAGGAATTTAAAAAAGAAATGGGACCAACCGACCAACCAACCGAAGACACCAACACCACCATTACCAGCAATTCTAAATTCAGAATAAAAGACGAGTTATCCCATCTGTTCATTCCCTGCTGTCACTGTTCATTAGTCATGGAAATAACATCTCATTTAGTGTTCATTTTCCTTTTAGGGATGACAAAAGAAAGAAGACTAAATCGCTTGCTATAACACCAATTATTCAACTGTCAAAGCATATACAAAAAATATATACTGCGTAATATAAGTGTGCAATGGGCTTATTGGCAGGACAAGGCAGAGGTCTGTCCGTGACACACGCCCGGAAGTGGCGGCACTGACCTGTCATGCCGGATGAACTCGACGTCATGTCCCTGATGGCACTTCTTAATGCAGTTCAGGCAGATGGCGTTGCGGTCCGTCGTGTTACATGTGTGACACCTGCATAAGAAGTGACAGGGAAGAGCTCTTGTACTTGGGTTTAGCATTTCCAGTATTGTACTCATAAAAATAAAAAAAAACCCTGTATTTCCCACAGATAGTGTTCTCAGCCTGGGCTCTATTTAACCAGCATTAGAAGGTATTCACTAATGAAGTCTCTAAGGCAGGGGTCTCAAACTCAAACCACCTAGGGGTCACTGGTTATGTGGTTATGTGGTGTTCCCCAGGGGGCCACGTGAGAAATCACACGGGGGAGGAAAAGAAAAAAAAAGTCCCATCTTTTTCAAATTTTAAATTCACCAAGAATGTATACAGCTAGATGGTTGAAACTTTGACCGAATTAGGTGTTGCAACAGGACAGTGATCCCAAACATACATCAGAGCAGGCTAACATTAAGGTTAATTACAGTAATACAAATGATGCAGTAACCTTGGTTACGCTAGAAAATCCATAAAGGAGGAGGAAATGACTGGGCTAAACGGTTCCGTTTCAAGAATATATAAATACATACATGCATACATACATAGAATTCAATTTTATTAAATGGACATTCAACTAGCTTTGAGGCTGAGGCATAAAAAAGTCCCGTTTCCAGTAGACCACTGACAACGTGTAGTGTTTCTAGAAGGGGGGCTGACACTGGAAGCTTCGGGTTACATTACTGACAATTCATGTTTTACTGTGAAACCAATAACCATTTCATTTATACTTAGAGTATACTTAAATGAAACGACTAGAAAAAAAATGCAACAACGATCCTACCGCGAGGCGGATTACTTTTTTTTTTTTTTAAATCTCATGCAGGCCGTAAGAGGAAGGGCCAGAAATGGCCCACGGGCCAGGAGTTTGAGACCCCTGCTCTAAACACTTATGAAAGTTGCTCTGGCTAAGGGCATCTACCAAATGGTGAAAATATAAAATGTCTTGATTGGTTGAGGGCCTCATCACATAAAAAAAAAAAAACTATGCTGTTGGGTTAGGGGGAATTTACCTATAAAAATCGTGCATCGGGTAGCTGGTGTAACTGGAAATCTTGTACAGGCACTGACCCCTAGAGACAGCTTTTTCAATGGCATCTTGGTTGTTCATTATCTTGTTATCTGTGGAGGAAATTGCACACAATTTAAAATGCTAGAAACTCAAACATCAGGTCTGTGCACAGGACACAGAAAGCAGAGGAACAGAACAGAAGATTCTGCAATTTTGCTTGACTTTCAGGAGAAAGGCGATCATATGACTACAGAAACACTGTATTTCAGTCTGTTTTCAATTACCTTTCATTGTCACATTGACACCAGAGGCCAGGAACAAGCCTCCAAAACGGTTGTTGAAAATCTGATTGCCTTCCAGAGTTGCAGTCGCATGATTTGTGATCTCAATACCTGCAAAACAGAAAAAATGCCTCAAAAATCTGTAGAACAAACAAAACTGCACTGATGAAATGTAGGAGAGGAGCACACCTAGACTAAAAAGGCAGGTACAATGACATCATAAGGCTAACCTTCCCACCTGCACTAAAGAGGCAGGTACAATGACATCATAAGGCTGATGCCCTACCTGCACTAAACAGGCAGGTACAATGGCATCATAAGGCGGACCCCCACCTGCATTAAACAGGCAGGTACAATGACATTATAAAGCTGACCCTCCCACCTGCACTAAACAGGCAGGTACAATGACATTATAAAGCTGACCCTCCCACCTGCACTAATAAGGCAGGTACAATGACATCATAAGGCTGACCCTCCCATCAGCACTAAAGAGGCAGGTACAATGACATCATAAGGCTGACCCTCCCACCAGCACTAAAGAGGCAGGTACAATGACATCATAAGGCGGACCCCCACCTGCAGCAAAGCCATCAAATATTCTGTTTTTCCTGAGGACAGGGTGACTGTTGGTGCTGATGAGGACACCAGCTTGGGCATTCCGGAAGATGTCATTCTCCTCCAGCAAACCTGCACAGGTAAGATTTGGCAGTTATTCTACCCATAATGCAGGGCTGACTTTCAGCTTACGACTGACTGCTAGAGCAAAGGTTGGGAAAGCCTGTAGGGTTGGGAAAACATCACGCATACCTCTACCACCATTGAATATGCATATTCCACCATCTCTTCCATCATGGATCTTGTTCCTGCGAAGTGTCGGATTGCTGTCTGTCTTTATCCACACACCAGCCATAGCATTGTCAAAGATCTCATTGTCTTCAATGAAACCCAGACCTGAGGACAGAATAGGCATTGAAAGAGGGCAAACTGAAGCTAGCCATACAGCTAGTCATTTTCAAGAAGCAAATGAGAAAGTTTGCTGAGGTCTCTCAGAAAGTCCCAACAAGTTTATAGAGAGCAGTTTATAACATTTCCAGAATCCATCCAAAATCCATCACAATGGACAACCACGACCCAGTGGACAATCATCCAGAAGACCTTGTAACAATACTGTCGAAAACCTGCCGAACCTGGAACCAATCGAATTCCAGCGCCTTACCCGAGTTGTACACCAGAATCCCACCGTTCTGGCCTCCCCAGATCTTATTCCGCCGAATCTTGGGGTTGCTACCAGTTCTGCAGGAGAAAAACAGACAGGATTGGTTCCTTTGGAACTACTGGGCAGTGCTACAAGTACTGCAGTCTTATGAACAGTTTAACATATAATTGCCCTACGAAACGCAGCAAATTAAAAACTAAAAAAGTCAAAATCAATATTTGGTGTGACCAGCCTTTGCCTGTAAAAGAGCATCATTGTCTTAGGTGCACTCTGTGAAATTTAAGGTGTTCCACCGGCAGGTTGTTCTATGCATTTTGGGGAGTTTACCAGCGGTTCTTCTGCAGACTTGCATGTAACCCTAACTGCCTTGGTGATGAGATTTTGTTGATGAGAGTTCATTATAACTTTGGCCACGTCTTTAGGCTCACTGCCATGCTTCAGAATGAATCTGGGGCAAGAAAGACGTCTTCCTGATAGTATTGCGTAGTGGATGAGAATATGTCTCAGTAGCGAAAGGACCACTAATTCTGACCAAACCATCACATCCATTTGCCAAGACTCAGGAACAAAACTGTGTGAAACCTCCAACATGCTTCACTGCTGCTGGCAGGCTCCCATCCATGTAGCCCTCTCCAGCCCTTGGGCAAACCAGCTGGCATTTTTATACACCTCAAGCCTTGTGCTTTTGTGCACAGAACAGTCATTCGGAATTTTCCCATCTGGGAGGATGGCTGTTTGATGAGAGTTGTTAAGTGAAGCCTAGTTCAGAGCTGATCTTCTGATGTCCAATGGCAGTAAGCTTCATGCATGTCTGGCCTGCTGCACTTGAGGTCTGAGGCTGGCCCCTGCATTTCTGATAACAGCCATGACTATTCGTTTGCGTTTCTGCAGAGCAGCTTGTCCGCTGTGAGATTTCTGTTGATTCAGGATGTCCGCCTTCTGTCTTGCTGCTACTCTTACCATGATGTAAGACCTGAAGGTTAAACTGCTACCTGTCCTTTACAGCCTGGCCATCCCTCACCAACTTTTACTCTTGCCATGGTGTGAGACCTGATGGTTTAACAGCCCGTGCCATGGTGTAACCCACCCAGTGTGGTTCAAGCTACACATTATGTCATTGACCATTAGCACTAGGTTGTTTTATTTGCTTGATTGTGGACTAGCCTGTCTATAAAGACATCGCTTTTTTTTAAAGAAAATCTAAATATTCTTTCCTATTGACACACTAATGTAAGTTGTAAACTGTCCAAAAAGATTGTCATGAAACACACACACACACACACACACACAGAGGAAGCTGACCTGATCTGAACACCAGAGTACATGTGATTGTAGATGTCATTGTCTTCTAGAACACCGTGTCCATTGTCATAAAAATACACGCCAACCTGTAAAATATAAAACATACAATGAGATGCTCTCCTGCTAGTGGATATTTTACAATAATTTGTTCCAGATAAATGAAATAATACAACATGATAAACACATGGTGCTAATAAAAGTGGCAGGTCCCAGCCTGACTGGTGACTGGGAGCCAGGCTGAGCTCCTTTCCCACTGACCTGCTTCCCGCTGTGTATCCGGTTCCGCCGCAGCACCGGTGTGCTCCCGGTGGTCACCCACACGCCCGCCAGAGTGTTGCTGTACACTTCGTTCTCTTCAATCACACCCTGCCCCTTTTCATGCTGCAATACAGAAGCCAAACCCCACGGCAGTCAGAATCTCAGTTTGCCGACTGACAGGGCTCCCTCTATAAGAATCATTTATTTTTAGCCACGTTAAACAAAAATGGTAGTCACTGCCTGACATCTCTGCATTTGCACTCATTAAGGGCGCGTTCACCACACTCGAAGCTCGCAACACGTCTGCTTTTTTTTTTTTACCCGTTAACAATAGAAAGAACAATAGAAATGGAAAGAACAATAATATTTAACTCGTCCTATCAGTCACTACCACACCCAGAGTCACAGCTGTGACAGATGTGCAAGCAGTGGGTACAGCTGGACTGCCAGTGTACATGATGCAGAAAGGCGCCACACACACCAAGCAGAAACACCCATCTTCATCTGAGGATGTCCATCCCACATCCCTTCCTTGTTTTACTTCTCCTTCCCTTTGTTGGCACCTTAGATTTTGCCTTTTCAGCAGGCGGACAGGGAGCACTAACCCCGGAGAAGGTCACAAGCATGCCCAGCTGGGATTTTATTCCAATTATTCCAATGTCAAATCCAACAGCTACATGATGTTGCACAGCTAAGGAAAAAAATCTGTCTAAACTATAGCTCTCCATTTGTACGTTTTAATGGTACTAATTGTTTTGTTATAAACCCACTGTCTTAAAAACTAGAAGAGACATTTTCATCCTTGCTGTTTAAATCGTTCATAGATGTGTTTGAGAAATTTATTTTGAACTCCTTTTTGCTTGAGTTTTATCACTAAAATCACATACGTGAACACTTTTCCTTTTTACTTTTGTGGCAGAGCAAAATACCAATCTGAAGTCGAGCATGCCACAATCTCATACAAATAAGACGAGAAATGAAGGAGTCGACCAAGATGGTTCTCTTGCACTGCCCCCTGGTGGACATAACTTTTAATCCTCCAGATTGACAAACTATGCTTCCAAATACGTGCACTAGCACCACTTGCATGGCAACAACATGCATAGGCATACAGGTTGCAAGCGTCGAGTACAAACCAGCCCCAAGAGTTGCATGTGCGACTAAGCATACACACGGGAATGAGGAAATTTCCATACTACGTAGATGCCCCCATGCTGCCCATCGTGGATTTTGTTCTGTCGGACGATAGGGCAGCTGTTAGTCCGGATCTGGATCCCTGCCAAGGCGTTGCCATGGATGTCGTTCCCTTCGATGAGGCCCCGCCCATCTCCAAATATATAAACACCACCTTGGTTGCCATTGTAGATGGCATTTCCCCTGGACACACAACAGACAGCAACTACATCATGCACAAATATCAATACTAAAGAGTATGTCAGAAAGGTTTCCATCTGGATGTATGAAGCTAAGCTAGTACAAACAAAAAAAAAAAATCATATTTAAAGCTCCCTGCAGTGGGGGCCAGGTCTAACGGTATAAATCTGGTCCAATCATCTGAATGTCTTCCCATGTTTATGGTACTAGGCTTCATTTGGAGTATATCCAACAAAACAGCCAAACCAATTAAAAAAAAAACAGTAAAGACCGTAAAACCATAAACTTGATAAAATGAAGAATAGATGACTGGAGAGAGTAGTCCCAATAAAGAGGCAGATAAATAGCGATACTAACCTGATGGTGGGGTCACTGTTAGATGTGATCCAGACCCCAGCAAAGTTATTTGCATAGATCTTATTGTCGATGAACTGGCCACGACCCTTTTCGTGCACGTAGATGCCCCCTGTCTGTCCGTGATGGATCTCGCAGCGCACCACCGTGGGGTTTGCGTGAGCCTTCACCTCAAAGCCAGCGATACGATTCCGGTGGATGTTGCAGCTCTCAAAGTAGCCCTGCAGAGTACATGAGGCACACATCAAAATGTACACAACAGGGTCAAGCCAAAATTCCCCAAACCAGGTAAATCCTCAACACCTGACCTTCAGATTAAGGGAGATTTATCTAAATAGGCATAGCTCATGTTCTTTTCTGCGTCAAGCAGGCTGACTGACTAGTTCTATGCACAAAGACAGAAACCCCTGATATTTAGCGACCAGAAAAGTACCCCAAGTATGTGGAACGAATCCAGTGTATCCCTTAAGAAACATGTACGACGGGTGCCACCACTTTTTCGGCTAGCGAACTACATTTACACACAAACACACAGAGTATACTGAATATACATCATATGTTGGTGAACCTTGCATCACTGCATGAACCCTTACAGCACAATACAATTCAGTACATTTATGGTGGTAGAATATGACATGGTATGACATTACCATTCCAACTGATAAGTTTTTGGTTCCTTACTTGGTCTGGCTCCCCCAGTCTTTTTTTTATAACCCTTTTTCAGCAGATATAAATTGGAAGACTAGCTGGGTCACTTTGCTCGCTAGAGTTTTGCATTAGCTCGCAATACATTTGCGGTTTCTGTGTGGTGACCCGAGTGATCAAAATACATCAGAAGGGAAGGGACCTATGAAGTTATGGTAACCTAATGTAACAAAGCTTTAAGCAACAGCAGACTGGCCAGCCTTTACATCAATCAAGTGGCAAATGCCAAAGGGAGGATAGATGATCACGTAACAATTAAAAAAATTAGTTTTGAATGTTGCACAATCTACCCGCACTAGTTTTGCGATCTACTGGTCAATTGCAATCAACATACCGGGAACCCCTGGTGTACGACATGTGAGCGTCAAAGAGAACGGGGCTGGGATTCCAACCCCCAACCCTGAAGGTGGGCCAGAGATACCTACTTAGCCACAAAACTGCCTATCAGCATGATCCACATTACGAAAATGAACTTATTCAAAAGCTATTAAGAAGTTAACTGTAGAAGAAACCAGCATACCCTGTAGTCAAATTCTAATCCTGCCGGACCCAGGAATGAAGCTCTCTCTAATGTTAAAATCTCCGCAACTGCAACGTGATGGAAACAAAGCACCGAAGTGAGCCGTGGGTTTACCATGCCGTGGTCGAAGGTGAACACCCCGACATCCCTCCCGTGGTGAATGTGGTTTCGTCGGATGATGGGGTTGCCCTGGTTTTTCACCCAGATGCCTGCCAGGGCATTATTGGAGATCTCGTTGTCCTCATATACACCCTGGAAGCAGAGGGGGGGGGGGGGGGGGGGGGAAGAGTACTGAATAGGAACAGAGCACAAACCCACCAGCACAAAGAAGATGAATTCTGACTCAGCTGAAAGAAAGGGAAACATTACTTAATCACTGTAATCTCAGATGAGTCAAGCAAGTGCGAATACTATTAAAACTGACAGCTCAAGCTGAGCACAGATTACCTGACACCTGAATTTGAAGTGCAATACAGGTGAAAAATTGTACATTATAAAGCCTTAAATATGCTTTTACCAATTCACCTTGCAGATCTACTTTTCCAGAGTGATCCTCCCGAATTTCAAGATGCTAAGTACTTGGTCTTAACATACATTTATAACCCACAAAGCAACAAAGCTGCACATTGAACTTCTGACATAACGAATAATTTTCACCTCCGATACACTAAAAATGTGCCTCCTCAGAATTACAGTTGCAGAGCAGAGAACACTGCCTGTGATTAAGCCAGCAGCAGGCTCACCATGGCATCATGGGCCATCACCACTACTGGCTGCTCCATTTCTGATTTAACTCTCGTGGTACAACTTTTTATTATGGCACCATTGATAAGTCCTGCATTACACTAATGAAAGGTCTGGAGCTCCCGTCCTCTACTGAGCAAAATATCGGGAGGGCACCCCGGGCGCTGGCTCCGAAACCTCTGACCGATACCCCTCCAAGTTGCAGAATGAAAGTGGATGTGCTGGAAAGAACCTGGCCGAGGAAAGGATTCAATTTCCAAGCAAAAAGGGTGATTTAAACCATGACTATGCAGCTGCTTACTGGAAGTCAGTGTTTTGGTTCATTGCCTTATCATGTCACTGGTCAATGTTCTTGTTCATGCTACAGTATGTGTACATGCTCACAAAATGTTATTAATCTCGGGGCCCAGGGTATCCTTCCTCGGGAAGATATTTTAATGACAGGCTTCATCTGCCTCTGGATAGCTCGAAACCTTCTCATTCAGGTGACAAGAAAATTACAAAAAATATCAAATTAATAACGGAGAAGTTGGGACTCAGATATATGGAGGGACCTGTATCCGACAAAGAGGGATTATACCCTTTTTCCTAACCCACATTCAGTTTATTCTAGGCTTGATTATTTTTTCTTTCAAATTGACTTATATAGCGCAAAGCGGTGATTTCTTTGAGACCCAAAAGGGTAAAGATAAACTTGAATGTGGAGGTTATTGTCCAATGTGTGTACCCTATCAAGATTATATGATATCTACTGATATTTTGGCAAAAACACTTGAAAATATCATCCCCTAGATTAGTCTAGATCAGACAGGCTTCATTAAGCAAAGGCAAACAAGATGACATTCACCAAGCATTACATATAATAGAACATACAGATAAAAATAAATGGCAGGCAGTGTATAAAGTCAGAATAAAGGGAACCATATCAAACCAATTTGGCCTAGAAAGAGAGACCAGACAGGGGTGGCCATTAGGTCCACTACTGTTCACAAAGTTTACTGAAGTGTAGAGTCCAGGGACCAATCAGGACAACATTACCAGGTATAAAAATGTTGGGTCAAAAACATATCTACAAATAAAGAACTTTTATTTAAATTTACTTGTCAAACCCAGAGGGTTTGTTCTTGAAATTATGGTCTCTCTTGGATATCTATAGTTTGGTTTCAGTTTATAAACAGAATATCCCAAAGACCCAAATATTAAGCTTCAACTACAAATCTAGTCAGACCATGAACTCAATCATTCAGACTTGGGTTATTTGAAAAATGCCCTATGTTCCCTTTCTACATTCCATAGACAATACTGATGAGGAAAAAAGGGGAAAAATGTATCAAAGGAATTCAATTGAAATTACTGCATAAACCATGATTACTATGCAATTCCCAATAAAGGAATGGATTTTTTCCCCCAAGCACGTGGTACATGAAAACCAAGCACAACTTGTGTGCCGTGTCCCTTTGCGGTGATGCACGTCATACCTGTGCATGGTCGGTGATGTAAAGTCCCACATTCTCACAGTCACTGATGTTGCAGTGCTTGATAGTGGGACAGGCCCCTTGACCACTTACACATACTGCGGAACCCACTGTTGAAACACAACAGAGAATATTAACCAAAGCACCACAACAACAACAACAACAACAACAACAACATGTACAGACAACCACACCTGTACATGTGCTCCGGATGACACAGTAATCTATAATCGGGCTGCAGTTTACAGTGATCTCTAAGCAGTGGTGTGCATTGTGGTGTTGGGCAGATTTGTCATCAGGGTTGAACTGTAAGAAACAAACACAGAAATACGAAAAACGTTTTTCCCCCCCAAAAAATTCAAGGCACATACTACAATTAAAGTTCTCAATTCTAAGCACAGACAAAACTTGCACTGAAGAGGAGACTGAAGATGAGACGAGTGAACAGGCCAAGGGGCACCCACCCTGATGGTCATGTAGCCCACGTAGGCATCCTCAGATCCTTCCATGAACACAAATGTAGAATCCCGGGTGTTCTCGATAATTACTTTATCTGCTACTTTCCCGGGTGCTAAAGGGTTTGTAATAAAAAGGACAGCAATTCTCAGGCTTTCACAGAGTACAGTGAAAGATATTTCACTTAACTATAACAAACTCACGCATTTTGAAATGGTTCTTTACACACATATCAAAAGAGACAAGCTCTACCAGCAAACACACAACCCTAACCGTTCAGCAGAAATGCCACAAGTTAACATACCAGCGCCAATCATGGTAATGGGCGACTCGATGTAGATCCACTCATCAGTGTAAATCCCAGAATGGACAAATATAAGCCCCTCAAAATGAGCTTCCTGTACGCCACCAAGAGCATCTTCGATGGTGTCGTAGTACTGAAGAGACATTAGCATCATTATAATGGAGTTTGGGGAGGAAAGGAGCCTTTAGGAATCTAGAAAATTCTTATTTTGTCATATACCAATGAGTAGCATTACTTTATATAACCAGTTTAACTACAACATGCATCAACAGTGAAAGGTTTTCAGAAAGACCAACCTATGAGCTACTGAAATAAGGGCATCTGAGAAAAGATTTGTCTGATACCATTTCAATTAAAAGGGAAAGTTCAAGAACATCATGAGCCTCGCTATATAAAATAATGCCAGGTACTGTGATGGAGCTGTGGTCTTACCAACATGTTCTCCCTTCCTTTGTACCGGGCAGGGTTGCTGTAGAAATGCTCAGCAAAGCCAGGCTTCACATGAGCTCCCTTACACTGCAAACAAGTTGAGAAGAGACACCTTCAGAGTTTAAGGTAAAGCACCTGGGCAAACATTACATGTAACAGCACACGCGTAACTAAAACTAATCAGGTAAAAGTGCCCTTAAGAAAGCACAGAAGTACATACACACATGTACGCATACAGACAGACAGAGACACAGACCAGCTGCTGAAAGCTCTCCTTCCAGGGGTTTGGCTGCTCATGCTCCTCAGGATTGATCTGATAGAACTTTCCAGGTTCAGGGTGCATCATGGGACGCGTGTACTCAAATACCTCCATGTAAAGCCTCTTCCTATCAAACAGAGACACAGAACACATGGATCAGGTCAACTCCACTGAAGGTCACACAAAAAGCTCACTACATATACATTTACCCAGCAGCTGAAAAAACAATGACAAGTGAGGCAAACCATCCATGACCCCCCAAAAGCCTGGCACCGGGGGTGCAGGGCAGCACGAGGCGGGCTCACCAGAGGATGGGGTCGTTGGCCAGCTCGCTGAAGCGCTTGCACACACGTGCTGCCTGACAGAGGTCCTGCTCCAACAGGTAGGAGAAGATCTTCAGTACCACCTCATCAGGCAGCTTCTCCTGGAGGTACTGCTCAGCTGGAGCAGCTGGGGGCAGACCAGACATCTTTATTAAATCACTTTCACCACACAGAAACCAAGGACTACACATTAGCTGGCACTAACCCGGCAGATCCAGAGACTTCCCTGAGATCCGGGGCCTCTTGGCTCGAGGCCCAAAGGTTTCTGTGGCTGAAGTGGAGGCACCCTGCAAAGAGCAGAAGTCGTGAGGGGAAATGGTCACATCCTATCATTACTGGTGAAGAACCGGGAAGCAGTGGGGACAGTAACTGTACAGTGCTCATCTATACAAAAAAAAAAGGCAGATCAACAAAAGTCAGGAAGCATAACAGCCGACCTCCATGGGACTCTTTGCTGGGCACGTGGTCCGCTTGGATAGCAGAGATTTTCTTCGTAGTTGATAGGGACTATTCTGAGCTCCAGGACCAGATTCTTCAGCAACCATGTCTGCAGGAACTTCATCTATGGCCAGAACACACCGTACAGGCTGTCAGTGTGGCAGTTTCAAAGTTCTATGCAATTATCATAATAAATGGCAATTTGCATTAGGACTGGTCAATATGCAATATTAATATTGCATATTATGCACACACGTGTCACATCACATGAACCAGAACAGTCAGTTAGGTCAAGATTATGCTTGGTCACCATACTGTCCAGACATTATACCGCGGTATATGTGCTTTCAAAAGCAAAGTTATTCAGGGTCTCTGCAGAAACCCTCTTGTGAAATTTAAGACTTTTAAAGACCCTTTTAAAAGTCACTTCAAGCCAAATTTAAGACCAAACTGTAAATGAAAACATGCTTTACCAGAATCAAGACTCAAATCAACATTGACATGACAGTGACTACATCCACTGTTCATTCAAGTCTACTAAAAATGATCTAACAACTGATAGGTGAATAATAAAAAAAAATAAAAAATAAACTTTAGTGTGTCAAAGAATAATGCAAAGCAAAAACAACACAAAACAGAAAACGAAAGACGGAATCAAAAACTCCTAAGTAGGAAGAAAAAACCTCTGGGGGTCCTAGGTCACCTAGCTGCCCAACCCCCCGGGGCACGCTAACATCACTGTAAAAGTTTAGAGTTCAGTATAACAGAGCCAACGTTCATAGTCTTATCAAATACTCCCTCGCATTGGTGCAAATTTATTGGGAAGCCAAACTGATCCCAAGCTATAAATTTAAGTGATGTGGTAGGGTCTTTGAGCTCTCTAGCACTAATTGTAACCAAGTCAAAGCCACAATTAGCATAAAATATTCCAATCATTGTGCATTCCAATCTGAAAATGCTGTAATCAACATGCACACAATGAAGGTGTACTGTTGACTACTTTAAATGTAGACCTGAAATGTTGTTCTGGTCTCTTCTGTTTAAAACCTCTGGACTAAGTACTGGGGAAAATAAACCCTTGAGCAGTAATTGAACCCCAAGCACTGAAATGCAAGGCCCAGTGGACTCTGCCTAATGCTTTAATAAAGTTTTAAAATACACTGGTTTGTAATTATTCCTGCCTAATGGAATTCCACCACTTAATTAAAAAAAATAATACGTTTCAGTGATGAGACACTTTATTCATTCCAATGTCTAAAACCACCTACCCAATTTTGCTCTCTATGAGAGATCTACATACAATACAGGTGAGAATAAGGTTGGTGTTCCAGTGCAGGATCAGCTAGCATGCAGTGACCCAACCAACTGAAGCGAAGGGCCTTGCTCAATGGCCCAATAACGGCAGTCTGCAGGCCACGGGATTTGAAAGGACCTTCTAATCACAAGCACGGAGTCCTAATCTGCTGAGCCACACAGCACCCTACAATTCTCCCTGAACTGTCACAAGAGGAAGTACAGCACTCCGAATAAGAAGCCACAGTAGGGCTACACAATGCTGCAACATTTCAAGGATGGAAATGGCTGTCTCCGAGAGCCCATGCATCAAACTTTATGCTGATTTGACATATACCGAGTAATGCCCTATTGGTTGGGTGCTCCTCTGGATCAATAAAAAGGGCCTGGTATTTAATTCAAGCATATAGGGACAAAGCAGTATGGCGAAACTATGATTACACCTCATACAACATCGTATTGCCAAAAAATGGATTTCGTTCAATTTGTCAGAAGTATACAGCCACCTTAACAGTGGCACAGACAAGAAAGCCAACAATTTACACCACAAACACATGCATCTCATTCCATGTTGTGTACCATGTACATCTTACCGTTTATTGCATCCTTTTTATTTATTGTCTTATTTACGGTTGAACCATATACCTCCATCTGTACAGGGCTTGCAGAGAAACTACTATTTTATTCTTATTACCTTCTGTTTTGCGGAACTGTAAATTTGTATTCATACACTTACAATTTCTTACAAACAACATTAAGATTATACGGCTAAGCGATGAGACTAACCTTCATTTTAGGAGTGATTATTCTGTCATACAGAAATTACAGAAGGAAAAATATAGCTGCAAGCAGCAACAATGGGGCCAGCACACAACCAAGGAATGGATGGCATGGAAATGAATTCAAAAAGAGGAAATAAGAATATAGAAGACATACCACAAGCTAAGACAGTGAAGGAAATATTCAAATATTCTTACATTTTCAATAAAATCCAATATGGTGGTTGCATCAATTAGATTAACATGAATTTGTTAGGAGACACAGGTTTTTCCATGTCAAAAACAGTTACTAGCCTAAACGCATTTTTTGTCATTGCAGCATCCCTTAGTGGTTCCAGAACTGGGTCCCAAATCCATATTCTCAAATTTGCTTCATCAAAGCCTGCGCGGGATATGGCTACACTTCCTGTTTGGTGGCTTTGTCATTAAATTCTTTGGAGGACACTAGCCATGTTATTTGACTTAGCATAATGATTTGAACAACTTTTGACCCCAGCTGTCCGCAGATGATGCACACCACATTTGGTGGTGACTAGATTCAAAGATTGACTGATTCACAATTCGAGGCCAAAAGGTTTAAAAGTTATACGCAAAAACATCTTGAAATTTGGCCTGCTGGTGGCGCTAGAGGGATGGATGGACCGACACCAAATTTGCTGAACGGCTACTGTGGCTTAGCCTCCATCAGTATGCCAAATTAGAGGTGAAGATTGGACCAAATTTGTGGCCTACAGAAAATACTAAAATTTTCACTAAAATCCAATACGGCGGCTACACAAGTTAGTTAAAAATCCTAAGCATCAGTCAGGGGACATCCCACAGAATTGGAAAATACAGGACTTATCTTTCTAAAGCAAACTGATTAACAGTTATTAGCCAAAATGTAGTTTGCTAATTGAAGCACTGCCTAGTGGTACAATGACACCATTTTTGGTGAATACCCTCAGAATTGGGTCACAAGCCTATATGCCAAATTTGGTTTTGATAGATCAAATCGTTGTTGAGGTATGGCCTTATTTCCCATTTGGTGGCTTTGTCCTCAAATTCATTGGACGACAGCAGCCACAGCATTTGACTTTGAGCATAAGTCTTTGAATGACTTTTCATCAAAACCCTTTGCAGGTGATGCACCCCAAATTTGTGCCGATTGGATCAACAGCCTAGGACTAGTTTGCAAAAGTATGTTTTCAGAAAAATTCAAAATGGCTGAAAATCCAATATGGCGGAAATGAACGGCAATGGGTGCATTCAATCAGGCCGACCCAAGGAGGAATCAGATCACAACTCTAAGCCAAATGGTTCAAAAGTTAAATGTATCTTGAAATTTGGCCTAATGGTGGTGCTACAGGGATGAATGGACCTACCCCAAATTTTGTGTCTGAATAGTTTGAACTGTGCTCTATCAATGTGCCATATTAAAAAAAATAAAATAAAAATGACCAAATCGGTTATACGGGCTGGCATAGACTTCCATGGCAGGAAGTATAATAATTGGAGATCTACCGATATTGGTTTTTCCATGGCCAATATCGATGATGTTGATTGGCTGATGCCCGATATTTGGTACTGATGTGCATTTCTTTTATGTACTTTCTTTGCATCCATCTGTAATGAGGATTTCAGGACATAAAGTCCACAGTTAGAGTAAGACTGCTCTTTTTAAAGAGTTACTTTTTAAATTAATGGCAAATGATTCATTATACAAAAAAACACAGATTCTTAAATATTCATAACAGTTGCGGCAAGTATAAGACATTAAAAATAAAGCATCTAATAAAACTAATAAAAACTATACCTGAGCAGTACAAATCAAATTAACAGATACTTAAAAACCATGAATAACTTTTCCTTAACATAACAGTTTGGCAATGCATTGAAATTAGCAGTAAAAAAACTTGACGTTACATGTAACGTTAGCTGATGATAACGTGAGAATCCCATAGGGAAGAGTAATGTAAATACTGTAATGTAAAGATACATTGGTGTACGATAAACAGCGAGGAAGCTCAAATAAGCTCCTGTCCCAACATTAGCTGTTGCCACCACATAACGCTATTAACACTTTGTCATTATGGGTAACATTGCTGGCTCATACAGTAGCGCGCTGCATTCACTAAAGAAATCCAGAAAATTCGCTGAAGAATCCGGTCTCGTTTTTCTGAATTAACGTGATACACCTTGCATAAAAACACGCTTGGATGTTTTTTTCTTTGGGGAATGCATGACATATGTGTAGGCTGATATCACCACAAGAAGGGTCATAATTTGGACATTTTCAGCGGTGTAACTGAGAGAGCGGGCAGGCTTTTCATTATGGAAATGGCTCACAGGAGCACCGTGGTGTTTTGTAACTTCAGTGTGTAGGACTGTAATGTTTTAATTTGGGGAAACGTCAGCTGTTTTACCCTCCAATCTCAGCAACAGTCCACTCTCAGCTAAAACTCCACTCTTCTTCTCCTCCTTGGGGGTTCACGCTGCGCTCGGGCGTTAGTGTGGTGTGCGTGACAGCAAAGCTTCAGTGCTGGTTGGCTATTACTCAAGTGACGGCCATTTAGAGACTATGGTGGGCGGGACATTAAATGAAGCAGCGGGATGATAGCAAAGAGCACAGAGGAAAAGACGGCAGTGGAGACAGTTGCGCACCTTGAAATTACTAAATAGCAGTGAGCATCAAAATAAAACGTCAATACCAATAAAATCAGCAAAATGCCTAATATTGCCCTCAATAAATTGGTCTACCCCTAATAATAATAGTGAAAATCCTAAAGAAAACAATAGGTGCCTACATACAAATGGTGCTCGGGCCCTAATTAAGCAAAATAATTTAAGTGAACGCGATCATAATGACAAGCTAGGCAACTCTGGAAAGGCTAAATGGCACATATCTATGGCTAACCTCACATTACTGGGTGAGCCCGTAAAACCCGAATATCTGCTTATAAGATGTATTTGCACTGCAGTTCTTCTGTGGTACTACTACCACTACTACCAATTCTACCAAAACACTGGACTTTAACCACAAATATCCTCGGTAGGGGACTGCAGACAACCCTCTCTGGTCCTCATGCAAGGGAACATGGACCCCTGCCACACTGGGACCCAAAGCCAATTGAAAAGTACCAAAAAGTACAGTACCTGGTGCAGTGGAAAAGCACCCCAAGCCTACTTCACCACTAAAGGCAATAATTGCCGATCAGTCATTGTTGGATATAAATACCAGATTACTTGTCTGATATGATTACCAATACTGTCATGTTGCCTAGCCCTACTGTACAATGATATTCATAAAACCTTGAAACATCATAAACACCATATACCACATATAATCACAAAAGTTCAAATAAAAACAGACGGTTCAGAGGGCCACACAGGTTAAAAAACACAAGGTTGCAAATTATTTTTGCCTAAGCCATTTCCAAAACACTGCATCACAAGGTGCCGTTAAATATATGGCAAAATGAAGCAAAAAAAAAAATATTTTTTTTTAAATTATATATATATATATTACTGCAGCTGTTGCCGCCGCTGCACCATTTTCCTGAGACCCGAATGACAACGGGACCAGTGAAAACCTAACGTCACATAGGCAGCATTCAGTTGGACTTAGCGGGTTTGTTGTGCACTACCAACTGATATCAATGTATTGAATAAAGGGGGAGAAGTGCCCCACCTCCGAACCAGTAATCTGTTATAGTTCTGCATTTGCACCGGAGCAGTGTCAGACAGTTACTATTAATGTTACTAGGTCACCAGGCGATAGATTATAGCAAATGTGCAGTATATGCACTAAATACCGTTTACCTACCTTGCCTGTTTTTCCTTTTCATTGAAAAATACCTAAGAAAGCTCATTATATTAGAAGCTTTATAAGAGCATCTGATAAAATGACAGTGTAACATTTCAGTTGAATTCCATAATGCATGCACAGGGGAAGGGGACAAGATTCAGGCTTCCCAAGTGAGTCACCAAGGTGCTGGATCAGATGATTGATTGGGTAGATGTTTTTCTGCTACTGTGGCCCACCTTGGAGTATAGTTACCAGCGGAAACACTGATACAAACATTTCAGAGATATTTCTTAAATATCAACAAAAACGAATGAAAAGCCAACACATGCAATGTTTGTCATAGGATGTTATGCATATTTCTAAAAATTAAAGGCATAAACTGTTACAAATGACAAGTGTCTGTGACATTAGATGGTAAAATAAGCTATTTTTATTGGGACCCAGCTGAACAGGTCTAATCAATGCTCTCGTCTGTCACGGGAGTATCTGTTATTGATGGCCACTAAACTTATTTTCTTTACTTACTACAGGGCTCCTGGTTTAATGGCAATATATTCAGGAAAATTTGTTTTTATTTTTGACATTTAAGTTCGAAAATTAGGCGAAAATGCTGTATTCATGAGAAAGGTGGTTTGAAAGAAAGAAAAAAAAACACGCTAAAGAAACATGTTCAAATGACATGAAAAGTTTGCA
The DNA here is from genome assembly GCA_026780765.1 of Petrocephalus schoutedeni. Classification (NCBI taxonomy): domain Eukaryota; kingdom Metazoa; phylum Chordata; class Actinopteri; order Osteoglossiformes; family Mormyridae; genus Petrocephalus; species Petrocephalus schoutedeni. The sequence goes on from JAODKL010000041.1 coordinate 19,027, forward strand.
GTTGTACTATCAGGGTATCCCTGGTAAAGTCGGCGTACTTTATCCCAGTTTTTGTAAAGTTCAGATCTGAGGATTTTAGTGTCTGTTGTTCAGTTCTAGTATCTGCAAAATAACTACATTTCCCCCCAGCCAATCCCCCATGCTGCTTTATATTGTATATGACCAAATTAAATCCATACATATCATAAACACCTCAAAATATTTAATGGAGAATGGCCGAAAAATTACAGATACAATTTATTCATCTCCATGGTGTTATCTAACCCATCTTGAGACGCACAGAGAGGACGAGCTTGGGGGTCACAACACAGGGTCAGCCAGCAAGTTTATCAGTCTGCAGACCACAGGATTTCAACTGGCAACATCCTGCTCATGGGTAGACAGTCTTACCCTAGAGCAGGGGTGTGCAATATTATCCGCAAAGGGCTGGTGTGTATACAGGTTTTATAGAATAACCTTTACATCAGCTGACCTAACCCAGGTGTGAGGTCTCTTTGGTCAATTAGTACTCTAATTAGTAACCTAATTAGGGAGTAGCACAAACCTGCAAACACACACACACACACACACACAACGGCCCTTTCTGCCCGCCCCGGTCCCAGAAAGACACACAACACCTAGCAAAGAAATTCTTATCGAAATATAAAAGAACAGGCTCCGGACCCCCCGCAACCCTGAACAGGATAAGCGGGTTGGAAGATGGATGGATGGATATAAAAGAACATATTGCTTGCTGGTAACTAAAAGGAAACACATATGTGTGCTAAATCAGGGATTTTTGACAGCAACCTTTTAAGCCATTTTCACAATTCACAATGAACAGGTTGGCAACTTATTTTGCGACAATGTGGTGAGACATGTTAAACGTAATAGATTCTGGCCAAAATAGTATAGTTAAAACTGCTTTGACAGTCATAAGCAACGTTATAATCTCTGTTTCAGTAAACAACCAGCTATGTACATTTGCTTCATTATAAAACTAGATATTTAATCTACATAACGAAACACTGCTTTCTAATTAAGCACACTAACCAGGCAGGTCTCACGTTACTTAAAACGTGGAATCCCTTATATTTGCCAACATTATATAATGATGGAAGATTCAGATCGTTGCTTACTATATAGTTACAAAACTGTATTAGTTACAGTAAAACCCCGAGAGTTTTTAAATAGCCTTATAGGCTCTTATGCTTTATAAAACTTAAAAGTCTCCATTTACTTCTTCACATGACCCACATTTCTTAAACTCGTCTAAAAATAGCGAGAGCTAGTTAGCCTTTCACTAGTATACGGGGAGCTTTATAAATGCAGTTATTGGGGTAGCTTATTATTGCTATTAGTAAAGCAGAAGGCTGACACTCTTTCCTAGAGAGAATGGCTTAGGTTTTGGGGAAATTGGGGGTGGCTCTGCGTTAATAAGCGCTTATTAATCAGCCTTTCGGTGGTGGCTGGGGGTGTAATATGCATTTATTGGGGGGGTCTTTTAGTAAACCAGCAGAAGTAGGACGCCGTTTTTGTCCAGGAGAAAAGGGCTGCGATCAGCTGACGGCCGACTTCGCAACAAAATGACATTAGGGGGCCGTTAATGTTGCCGTTTCCAGGCGCTTGCATCCAGGGGGGGGGGCTTCCCTGGAGCGAAGCGTCGACGGAGTGCCGTCGGAAAAGCGAGACGTTTCCACGCAGATGTGTGAATAATTTATTAGACGGTTTGGGAAACGGGGGGAGTTTTGTCGAGACAAAAGGTGTCCGATCGTCCGCAGCCGGAGCCAGGCCTAGCGAAGCGCTCGGCGTTTTAACGCAGTGTCACCAAAAACGCACCGCTAAGACGTGGTCACTGACATGGGGGCGAGAATGCAACAAAAAAAAACGTTTGCACGTTTACATTTCCTGCACTTTCTGGCCACTGACAAATACACCGGAGTAGGAGTTCGCCATTATCAATACCCAACGAAAACCGTGCAGCAAATCCGCACTACCATCCATACCCCGAACACCCCTAAGAGTACAGCCCAATAAGGAATGTAATATGTATGGGGATTAAAGCGAAGTGTCTGCCGCAGGGAGACCGGATTCCGAGTTACGGCGAAGGTACACCTAAATGTAATATATTGAGCCCAAAGATGGCAGAGCCTAGCCGGAAAGGAGGAGGCAGCGCTCGGCGGACGCCGTACGCCTTCCTCGCTACGTCTCGGAACGCCCGGCCTCATGCTGGACGGTACGGACGGTGTCTTTGAGCTTTTCGTCTGGGGGAAATCTGTCACGTTAACGTCGGCGGGGTGGGTGCGGGGGAGATTCGGGAAGCAGGACGAGCCGAACAAAAGCGAGGCCTTTCCCAAGCCGGAGCCGCGGTGTTTCCTGCTCCCTCCCCCCCCCTACGCCGCGCACCGAACTCCCAAGCGAGGGATGGCGATTACCGCGGGATCGCTACCAGCGACTCGCTGAACAAAACCAGTGTCTGTCCAAACACCCCACCATTCCCGTGGCAGCATTTCTTACCTCTTTCCCCGTTGTTCCTCTCCGGCTGCACCGGGCGCGGCCTCGACACTCGCCTTGGTCTTCTGCTGGTCGCTCTGACGGAGTTCATTTGCGGATTTGGTTATTTAACATTAAACGCAAACCCTGCCCTCCTGGTGTCACCGATTATCTTAACATGCAAATGCTAAAAAAAAATCCGCAGACTTCCTGTTATACGGCACTACGGCGCTTGCGAAGGCCAGTTGCGTGTTTCGGGTGTTATTTATGTTTTTCTCGCCGCTCCCCCCACCTTTTTCCTTAGCCTCCCTCAGCTCCGTTTATTATCTCTTGCAGGAGGAGCCATTTACTCACAGAGACACGGCGAGGGGAAACAAATCACAAGGCGAGATCGTCCACCAATCGCTCACTACGTCTCATCGCTCTGGGCCGCAGCTGCAAATAGAAATGTTCTTCTAAAACGCTCCCCTTTGATCGGCCCAGCCTCAGTACCAGGGTAGACATCAGGAAAAGGGCCAGAACGCGTTTCCACCTACCAAGATCTGGGAACGGGATGGGGGTGCATGGCCGCCTCCTCACACCGTGTGCCGCCCCCTCTCTCTTCTAAGGTTCCCAGGATAAAATGGCACAGACTACATGAAATGTCTGTATAACAGGGTGTAAAAAATGCAGAGTCTATAAGTTAATATCAGTATGGCATGATATTACAAAATCAGAATCTATGATGATTAATATTTACTTTAAATTCGCATATAATACGGGTTGACATAGATACGGTCTCAGGCTCTGGGTTCCCTCCCATAATCATAACATCATTTATGTCTTATGACAATTCCAACTGCATGTAAGTAGTTTTGGAAAATAAATGAATAACAGCATATACGACGTCTACATCTACATCTACATCCCGAAATAAAAACAGTCAAAATCATCCCCCTTCTTAAACGAACATCCCCCCCGTTACATACATTAAACGATAAAATTTACCATCCGCCCAGATTTGTTTTTACAACTCGACCACTGGCGTTACAGTCACTCATGAAGTAATACTGAGGGCTGTATTTCATTACAGAAGAACGATTACTTGTTAAACAGTAACATTTGCACTGTTGACGGAAAGGCAGTTCTTGTCTAAATTATTGTATTTCCTTAAAGCATGCAACATGAAACCATGCTATATGATAAATTACGACTTGCAATAAGTAATTTTAAGATTGACTTTTTTATTTTAATAATCCATCCATCCATATGTGCACTTCTAATGCAGCACCACAGTATCACCTGGAGTTTATCACAGGGAGCAGGAACACCCTTGATGAGATGTCATCCACCGTAGGACACACATATTTAATCTAAATTTACAAAATGTCAGTTTTGGACCCACTCAAATTTGCTGAGGATATGTACATTTGTGACACAGAAACAGGAATGGTAATCAAGAAACCAGGTCACCCCAGAATATAACCCAATTTACCTGGATACACAACAATTTAGAAAACAGAAACACAATGTCATTTCAAGATATGCAACTTTGGATGAATTCAGTTTTGCTTAATATAATCAGTGGAGCACCACAGGGTTTTGTTGTTGGGCTGTTCGTCCCTGTAATCTACATAAAGAGCAGAGGTTGTGCCGTACTTAATGCATGTCATTAAGACAAATATATATATATATATATATTTTTTTTTTCATGATATCATGAAATGATATCAATAATTATCACAATATAATTCAGGTCATTATTTACTTCAATGCTCAATTTATGCTTAAAATTCTATTAGAATTGCCCTGATCATAACATGAGAAAGATGACAAATTGAATGGACTTCAAATTGAAATCTTTTTTTAATGAATAAATCATTAACAAAAATAAATTTCCTTGTCATATGGCTCAACACTAAAAAACTCCAACAGTATTTTTTTTGCTGGGTTTTTTCACTGTCAGCCTCACTGTGTGTTCCAGGGGATGGATCTGGCTAGGGCTAGGTGATGCCCAAAAATATTATCACAATATTTTCACAGATTTTCACAAATTTTAAAATATTATTACATATTACATTTCACATGTAGATAAAATTTTATTAATAGTTATGGAGTATGTGACAGGTGTAATAATAGATTACACCAACAACAGACTCATATCTTGATGGAATTTGTGTAACTGTCAATTATACAAGAAAACAGGTTTGTTTAGATTATATCACAATCGAATATTGAAATTGATGGCGATATAAATGTTCATAATCATCAGTATATCGCTCAGCCCTAATTATACCCAATTTGAGTGTAAAACTGGGGTTAGGAAATGAAGGGTTCTATATGCAGTGTTAACATTTTGCCACTAGAGGGAGATGCCTGAACATCTTTCACTAAGAAGAAAAAATATAATCGATTTTTATGTAACATCAGCATGAAGGGATCACAGCTGTTACATAATTTTTAAAATGGTACCTGTTCCGTTATAAAGTATGATTATCCATTTACTAATTTACTATAATAATAATAATAACTAATTATTATTATTATTATTATTATTATTATTATTATTTTCTCAGTGTGGTATTAAAACCAGGAAACAATCTCAATTCCAGTTTTAATCAGATTATTTCACAGCTCAGTCAATTCAATTGCTATAACTGCTCTAATTTATACAAGAACCTCCCTATCGGTGCTAACATCAAGTTCAAGTCCTTGTGCTGTTTGTCAGAGCCATTAATGGACAGGCACCCATCTCCATCAAGATGATTCTTAAGACCTACATCCCATCTTGACTGTTTCGGTCAACAAACCATTTCCTCTTGGAGGTCCTTCCACCAAGTGAGAAGTGTCAATCCAGATGTTTGTTATGTATGTTGCTAAAATGCATCCAGTCATTTCACCTTCAAGAAACACCTCAAGTGTACCAGGAATACCTATACTAGTCTGATACCACTCCATGTTCACTTAATGCTCTCATTGTTGCACTACCATGCACTGATGTCTCTTGACAAATGATGTATAGCTTTAGGGGTTTGGGTTTGTATAGGGGTTTGGCAGAAACCTGACCATGATGCTGACATCTCCTCCCCCTATATGTGAGTTTCCCAGAGTGATCACCAGGAAAGGTGAGGTCCCAGCCCGCTACCTGCTGTGCTCTAATTTGGTAGGTTGAATACAGAATGCTGCAATCACTTTTAAGTAATCTGTAGTGAGATGACTAAACAGTGAAATGACATTAAAGTGCTGTGTATCAAACAGAATGGGTATTTATATCTTGTGGCCATCCAGGATGATTGGAATTGATTTTAAGAAAGGTTGACATGTCAGTCACGGGGCTGACTTTCCAAATAATACCACGCATGTACAACGCATTATCTGTGCGTTCCCGAATAATGTATTCGTATTCGGGTGCATCCTTATTGGGTTCAGTCTAGTTATTCATGCTGCCCATCTGGGAATTGTTCACAAGATGGCTTCTGCAGTCTTCCTTTCTGTCCTCTGCTGCCACCTAGTGGTGCTGCTTTAATTTTAGGGCAATTTGCCTCAAAATAAAACCAGTTGAAGATCTTCATCTATATAAAGTTTCCAACGAAACTTTTTGACCTATCGCATTCACAACGTCAAATGTCGTCCACAGTCACACATCCCATTGATGCCACTAGGCGTTGTTGCATCAGTTTTAGGGTGATCCATCTCAAAATTTGATCAGTTCCTCATGCATACAATGTGTTGGTGAAGTTTGAAAAAGGTCCTTCAAACATAATTTGATTTATGGCACTAGCAGCATCAAGTGTCAAAATTGCCTTATTCTGTGCTATCACTATACAGTGTCGCTTCAGTTTTGCTGTGATCTGTCTCAAAATTTGATCCAGTTTGTCATCCAGGATATGTGGCTGCAAAGTCTGAAAAAGATCCGTCAAGTAGGCTATTTTTGAGTTATCAAGAAAGTGCCAGTGGTGGTGGCAGACTAGTATCAAAACCACACATATTGCTTGTTTGGAGAACTTGACGTCTAACCACCAGTAATCAAATGATTGGATTTGATCAAAATGATCCAACTATACCGCAGCTGGTGATAGAAACTGGAATGTTACTTTGAATAATCAAATAAGAAGCAGAGATATCAAGTTGACCAGCTGACCACTATCACAGAATTAGCGACATGTACTGTAGTACAAAGGAACTGACACCAAGTCTTCAAATTCAGGTTTATGTAACGGAAAAAAATAGGACTAATATCCCTTTGGGGTGGTTCAGTGGCTATCACACCTCCGCGCCGTTGTTTCGATTTTTAGCCCAGACTCTGCATGTGAGGAGGTAGTATGTTCCCAGGCTTGTGTAGCTTTGCTGCTAACGTTTTATAGATCACCCACAGAGTGAATCAATAAGGCTAGCAGCTTCCTCATCCTTCCGGTCCCCGGGGGTCAACTCAACCCTCCACTGGATAAGTGAGAATTTTGTGTGATTGTCTGGGGCTCCCTTGGTAAATTTAGCAGTGGGCCCCATGTTGTGATGGGGCCCCTCCGCCCTACCTCCTCCGCTACGAGTTCATTGTTCTTTGTCACTTCAAAGAGACTTACTTTCCAATGCACTACGAGATTTCTACAAGTCTCATTAATTCTGAGTTTAAGCGCAATGACCCTTTCTTGCCAGCAGATGTCAGGCTCATATGAATCGATGTGGTTTCTAATGGCAAGGGTAGTGTTTCTTCAGCGCATGGATGGCCTGTTTCTGATTAGTCCAAGTGTTATAGCAAACTTGTCAGACTTGGTTATATTTATGTTATATTATAGTTAATATAATGCATAACTGTGGTTACCTCTTCTACTTAGACTTGTCTAGTTTGTGTTTTTCATGTCCTTTCTTTAATAATACATGGGACCTGCATTCCACTAGATAATCTGCCAAATTGCAGATACTTCCAAATAAATCACAATGGTGTGTTTCCTTGGAAATTCCATTTGGTGGTCACTGTGACCTTGAACTCACAGGATGTGCTAAGTGGGGTGTTGTTGGTGATAAGGCCAGCTGAACGAGGAGCTTTATTGTGCTACAGTGATGCAGTGATGCTCTGCCCACTGGCGTGTAGAGTACACAAACATACCACAGAAAGGGAGTCAGATATTGAGGAATATGTCAGAATAAAAGAAGTATGTAGTATTTGGAAGGTACTATATGGTCACTGAGTGATTCTAGGGTGAAGTGCACATATTTGTTTATAACACCACAGAAACACTTTTTCTATGAAGTTTAGGAAGAGCTACGCAACCAATGAAAATGCCTAACCATTCCATCGTTAGAATACATATTTAATGTGCCATTACATGCTACTTATGCAAGACAGTGACAGTGACATGGCACCAGACATACAGCCACGTAGTAAAAGTACTGGTTTGAACCCCCTCCCCGAAATTTGTTTTCTACCAACCAGACAGGCAGCCAGTTCAAAACACCCTTGAAATTTGCATGACAGCTCACACGCGCATTCACTCATGACAGCCGGTTTAGTAACTAGGCATCTCTGGACTGCAGGAGGACACCAAAGTACCACGAGAAGGCCTGGGTGATTAGGAAGAACATGCAGACACTACGAGCAGAGCAGAGGTACCATTAAACTCCCCAAACCTGAAGGCGCGAGGCGACAGTGCTTCACACTGAGCCACTGCACCACTGTACCTGTTAATTAAAAATACACAATAATACAAATTGTTATAAATGACAGATAAAATAAGCTTAAGCAGGCTTATCAGATGTTTCCATTGCAAGGTGAAGTGAAGCTCTGTGCTTACAATTACTCCATTGTGTCTGTGGTCAGCCCTCGAAAAGCTCAGTAAGGCATCACTTTTCTGTCCCTTGTTGTCATCCACCATTCTGCGCTCTGTACACACACACGCATGCCCTCTCCAATCTTAACATGTCATTTTTGCATCTTATATATATTTTTAGAGGACGTTATTTCCTCTGAGTCTGTTTGGCTCGCTCCGTCTTATTCGGTTTCCTGTTTTATGGCAATTGCCATCCACGGCACATCTTAAACATGTACATAAAAAGAATTCAGCATGCAGGCATGTAGGAAGCTGATATCTCGTTGTCTTCACGACAGATGTATATGTATAACTATAGAAGGCATACTAAAAACCAAGGCCAGTCTCTTCATACAGAATTTTAAATGACCAGAGAAAGTTTTGGTGCTGTAGTTTTGTGGGTAAGATGGGCGACGTAAAACTGATTGAGCTCTTATAAATAAATAGCAATCACACGTATTTCAGTTTTGGCAGATTCCAGAAGTCATCATTGTCAATGATGACCAGATTTTGTGAATTAGTAATTGTTCTGTTAAAAAGTAGTAGTAATTGAAATTTACGCTAAGATACTACTAGAGTGGCCATGTATTGGCTGTAGAATGAACAGATGACACTGTGAACGTGGTTTGGTGGTTTTATTTCCACGAGTTCACACAGGGCTTTTTATGGCACCATTAGTAATTTCAGAATTTAGTCTTTAATGCTTTAATGTTTTTTGGAAACCACAATACCTGTATGATAATTTAGAAGAAAATAAGTGTCTGCTGTATTACGTGTAAACGCAATGATGGGCAGTTTTCCTGATACATATTTTATTGTATTTGTATTTGACTAAGTTAAAATGATCATGTAATTTGTAGCAAAATATTTTGATCTTCAGTATTTTTGTATTTTGAAAATGAAATGAATACTTTCACCGTTATGTATGTATGATGACCTCGTGTGCAAAACGTTTGTGTCATGTCCTGCACTACCTGATGCCCCCTGTTTCCTCCCTGACGTGGCTTTAACAAGCCAAACCTGTCCTTCGTTAAGTCTTACCTCTCGTTCCTGCCTTCCTGTGATTCACACCAGCTGCCTCTCGTCATGCTCACTTATTAGACCAGCATACTGTATAAGTGCTCCCCTATCTTGCTGTCCCTAGTGATGTCATTAATGTTGTACGCTCCTGTCTAATATGCTATAGCCTCCCCCAGTTTGTTTTCCGCTTTGTTAAGTTCTCAGTTGTTTTCAATAAGCCCCATTTTGTTACCTGCAACCTTTCTCCCAGGTGTTCAGTACCGCACCAACCATGACAGTTTGCGCATACAGAAGGAGGAAGCTACAGTAAGTATTAATTTATTTTTTAGCCATTTTAATGACTAGCATAGCTAATGGAGCAAATTGGAGCCAGTAATTGATCAAATGTATTGAATCAAAAGATTTACAATCACCATTCAGGCCTATTTGTATTTAAAGATTTTAAGCTGTTGAGTGAAGCACATGGTTTGTCATTTTTCAATTTTAGTTGTTTTGAGTTATTTGCATCTGTGGTGCAAAAAAGGAGGCAGTTTTGTCAATTAAATTATAGAAAAATCTTACTTTTTCAGTAGTTGAGATATATTAAAGACACTTCAGAATATTTGGCCTTTGGTTTGGTTTCAGATTTGTATTGTCTCATTAAGCAGTGAAAAATGTTTGCTCTTATGCTTGGTTATTTGAGTCAGTGTGCTTGTGAAAGAACAGGCTGAGTAGAGGTATATGAAGTGTTTCTGTATTTTTGAATTGCAAAATACTGTTTATTTTGTTGCTCTGCTTGGTGGCTGTATTTTGTAGATTATTTTTTGATGCACTTACAAGTATTTTTGGGTGGCTCCTGTCGAGATGATTCTTTGCATTGTGTGGCTCAATAAGCTAGGCCTTTGTTTCTGTGATCAGAAGGTCACTGTTTCAAGCCCAGCTTTGACAGCATAGTCACATGTATGAGGCCTTGAACAACCTCCAGCACGATGGGCACCCCTGCGCTTCTCTGCCAAGCTTGCTCTCACCTACATGTGTTTGATTGTCTGCCTCCTGAATATGTTGGATATAGTAAGCCAAAACACAATGTTCCAGGTCAGAGATTAAACACACTGACAAGACTAATTGTTGATTTTTTTTTTTTTTTGGACAGCCCCAAAAATATATTTGTATTATCAGAGAACAGCCTCTCATCAGTCTCTGAGTCGTTAGATACAAGTTCACAGGTTTGCATTCCTCTCGTAGATGTAGATATAGATGTAGAAATTGTAGCGTGATGTGATGGCAGTGCTTGGGGGGGGGGGTTGGAGCTCACTGCAGGAAGGCGGAGGAAATGCCAGGTAATCTTCTAATCATTAATCAACTGATGAAATGATCGAATAGCAATCAAAGTAGAACATCCATAATGTGAATCTTCCAGGGAGCTCAGTGCAATGTTTACTCTTCCTGATGGTCACATCTTTCACCTCTTGCCTGTTTATTTCACATCACTGTGATATACTGTACTATGTGTTCTTTGCTGTTTGGGGCGGTGGCTCTGGGACTAGAGATTTGTGCTAGCTATTGGAAGACTGCTGGTTGAATCCTGTGAATGCCTGGAGTGATCCTTGAGCAAGGCCCTTAACCTGCAATTCCTTTGACCTGGGTATGACCTTAACCTATATCCGGCCTTGCCAGCGAGTCACATCATTTTTGCCAGTGTGACGTGAAATCAGTTGACAAAATCTGGGGGTTGGTGGTAGGGTTGGCACTCCAACCAGTGGAAAAACTGGAGGTATCACCCACTGCATGGCTGTTCCCAGGTTCTCATCCCTGAGGTGGTTCCTGTAGCACGCATCTATGAAATGCACTACATTCTAACTGGAGTCAAGCAGTTCTGTGTTTAAAATGTATTTTGATACAACATTTTAAGTGCATTAAAATAAACTACAAACTGCAGCAGCAATGCAGTGTATCAAAATAACCTACAATATTTTGTCTTTTAAAAATACTGCAAAAAGACAATCTTTCATTCAACATCGGCCTGTTTGATCTGTTACTTCTCCAGCACACTGACTCACTGCCCACGCATGAGAAAAACAGCTTTTCACTGCTCAACAAGGCAGCCTCTCCCTGGTGAGGCGGGCTTGCTTCGACGACCCGGTAGAGACGTCTCCGTCTCTCCATCAAGTCGCCCATCATG
>JAODKL010000041.1:41705-57647 GCA_026780765.1 Petrocephalus schoutedeni
CTGCGGTACCATGCTGAAGGTGGGGTCAAAGGTGGGGGCTGCTTCTACTGCACCATGTTGGAGGTGCAGTCAAAGGTGGAGGCTTCTTCTGCGGTACCATGCTGAAGGTGGGGTCAAAGGTGGAGGCTTCTTCTGCAGTACCGTGCTGAAGGTGGGGTCAAAGGTGGAGGCTTCTTCCACTGCACCATGTTAGAGGTGGTCAACATGACCTGCCTCCCACTTAAGGGAAATATGGGCTGTGGTGGCTGCGTAAAATCAGTTTATGATTACAATATCCTATAATAATATACAAAATTCTTATGCCAATAATTTCACCCTGTAGAATTACATTCACTTAAGCAATACTTTATTTAATTAAATTTCTCAAAACTGTTTTAAAGTAAATTTTTTGCTTTGAGGTTGTTAAAGAATTGTAACAAAACCCAAAGGAAAATACTGAAAAAATATACATTAACAAATAAAATTTAAAATAACGTGTAAAATTACTTTCCTTTTATCGAGAATTTTATTCTCTTCATGTATATGGTTTATACTGAATACATGACAGCAAAGAAAGTACAGACATGGGCTGTATCCTCTACTCATAGGGACAAAGCTTCTATGCTCTGGGCTAAGTTAATTACAGCACATTTATCATTCAAAAACTGCCTCATTCATACTTGACTCTCACTGCATGTGACTGGGTAACTGATATGTTACCTGACATCCTATGAGTGAGAACATGTCATTGGGTAGCTGATACGTCATGTTATTTCCAATAAGTGGAAGCATACTGTATGATTGGGTAACTGATATATCACCTGACTTCCTGTCAGCACCAATACTTGATGTCCTTGGTGTGATGAACATGATAAACGCTTGCTGATTCCCAGTTAATTTTATCAACTGGTGAAGGATGCAAAATGTTTAGACATGGGCAGAAATAATTAACAGCTCGATAAAACACATATTTATAAATTCGTAAAATGATACATAACTGAATATTTGAAAGTAAATGCCATCATCAAAAACCAAAGAAAAAACTTGTCAATACCATGAGTTAACATTTAATTTTGTATCATTTTGACATTTCTTCTCTTTTAATAAAAATTTGTGAAGAGCAGATATACCGTCGCATCATCTATACAACAGGCTATAAAACACCACCAGTCACAATCCAGATAGCACACAGAGATGTGTGTTACTGGATATAAACATATAATATAATATAGTTTGCGTGCAAGGAGTTTTCCCCTCATCCCTGTCAAAAGAAACATAATCCTTAAACTTCACATTAGGATTCAAATTAAGGCTTCCATACTTTTTTTCTAGACAACATTATTTGCTTTGTTTTTAAAACAAGTCTGTTTAGTAACTGTTCTGACAGATTAGTTGGTTGGCTTACTCTGCTCCTTTTCAGTTGCTTCTTCTGCCAGAGACAAACCAAAAACGGTTGATTCCACCTACTTTTGTTTTGCTCCCCCAAACCGGTAATTGTGCACAGTTGCCTCAGAAGCCCACAATAATCACACATTGATTAGTTTTTATATATAAAATACCCCAGTAACACAAACAGAAGAAACATTATTGAAAACACTGGCATTTGGTCCCTTCGCCCACCCGCCACCCCTCAGACACGTATAATATTCCCCCTCCCAGATTGGCTGGTTACCCGGCAACAAGACTGGCAAACGGCTCATCTGCCGTGGCTTCTTTCAAGTTGAAAAGTTTTTTTGATGTGCTGTTCTTTTTGGATAGATGTGCTTCTGTGTAACATATTAGTTCTTTTTACAGTAAACCAAGTTGAAAACAAAATAATGAGTAACCTTGGTGCTTTATTACTGTACAGAAGGTGGCCTCTCCTCGCTGGAGATCTTGCTGAGACAGGAGCCTCAGACATAGTACTCCTTGTCCTTGTTCTTCTTGTTCTTGCTGGAGATCTTGATGCCACCCGGTGGTTTCTCCTTCACCACGGCACCATTGGGCTGTGTTGCAGAGTTGCTGATGTAGTTGCGGCTCTCGTCCACATGGTAGGAGCCCTCGTCCCGGTTGCGGTATTTGTACATGGCGTAGAGCAGGATGAGGATGCAGAGGGCGGCGGCCGCCACAATGCCGACCACCATCCCAGTGGTGCTGCTGGACTCCCGGATCACCTCCGAAGGGCCCGGGTACCCCTTTGCTCCCGGAACAGTGGGGTTTGCTGTGGTTGAGGACGTCACCGATGGATTAATAAATACTATATTACTGCCTGTATGGCAAATCATAGTCTTAACATGCAGAATCCGGTCTGTGTTATTTCTTAATAATACTAATCAGTCAAGATTTACGTAACATCTTATGCTGTGCACATGACAATACCAATCTTGAAACCTTAATGTAATGTATTATATAACTGCTTTATGAAATAAGATTATATTACTAGCATTACTGTACATACTGCAAAATAATAATATTTATAAATTTGATTATATAGCATTGCATAATTATACATCCTAATACAGAAGATTTTACTTGCACAATAGTAACAACTATTTATTTTTAATATATCTTTTTCCAGTAGTGAAAATAACATTGGAGACACACAAAATACAGTTTGGGAGTAGTATAATAATACAAAAAAGATGATGTAGAGTTATTAATCCTCATCTTCCACGTCCCGTAGCCTGGCCTGAAACATCATCCGGGCACAAATGGATCGAGAGAGCAAGCAAAAAAAATCTGGGTAATCTGACCCACCTGAACTTGGCTCGCAAGGGTCAATGTCCTCGTCATCACTGGGACATTCAGCTGATGCCACCAGCAGATCATCTGTTGGCTGTTGGGAGATAAGGGTCGTGAATGGAGAATAAACACACCTGTCAACTGAAGAGCTATGGTGAGACGTTACACCGACCCACAACAGCTGCCAAGGCACTGTGATGTCACAGGAAGAGAAGCACGACAGCGTTATAACAGAGAGAAGACCAGCATCAGAACTGAAACAAAAATCAGGCATTTTTAAACGGCATAGTTATTTTGCACAAACCTACCAAAGACAAGGTGCAGAGTGGTTTTGGGAAGGACACAAGAAGTAATCCATTTGAGACAAACAGCAAACTATCTAGTAAAAATTTCATAAAGCTCCTCAAAAAACACGTGTATTAGATATTATCATCTTGTAAGGCTGAACACAAACGCCAACATCATCATCCTAAATAGCTGGCTGCAAAGCCCCTCCTGCTGGGTAAGTTGGATCTGCATTTTGATTTATTGAACATCACAGTGGAGAAAAGTTTCAGAAAGATATGTGCTTCCAAACACACATTAGCCACTTGAACTGTTTGGACAACGCTAGCACTGATAAAGGTAGGCCTCTCAGGAAGTGTGCAATTATGTCTGGGTTCCCGTTTGCACTGTACTTTGCTTTGAGGTGAGCACTGCACTCTAAGTCTATAAGCTCCATGTGAACTGCGCTTCTCTGTATTATTACTATTTTGACTGTGGAAAAAAATAGGCTTTGCTCTAGCAAAGGCTGTCGTAACTCTCTGAATTATTCAGATGTGGAAGATTTGACATAAAAGGAGCGTCCAACAAAGGCTCAGTCTTAGCAGGCAAAGATGGGTGATGCCTCACCACTTGTTACTGAACTTTGTGAGGAGAATTATCTGCCAATGTTTCTCAGACAGCAAATGTCAATAGATAGATAGCAAAGAATTTAGCTCTGTCACCATCTACGGTTAATAAAATTGTGAACAGATTCAGGGTGTCAGGAGAAGACCGTGGGTGGGAAGCGTTGCTGAATGTGCCTGGCCTTCAAGCCCTTAGACGGTATTGCATTAGAAATCGTCATGCTACTGTACCAGACATAGTTATATAGACTCAGGAGTACTTAGGGAAATTATTGTCACTTGCTGCATCGAGGAATGCACCTAGAAACTGTGCTATGCCATATGCCATACATCCAACTGTGCAGAAACGCCGGTGCGTTCTCTGGGCCTGAGCCCATCTGAGACGGACCGGAAGACAATGGAAACGTGTTCCATGGTCAGAAGAGTTCACGTCTCCGCTTGTCTTTGGGAAAAACGAGCGTCGGATTCTACGTGCCAAAGATGAAGAAGACCGTCCAGACTGGTATCGACAAAAGATGCAAAAACCAGCATCTGTGATGGTTTGGTGGGTCCATCAACGCCCACGGCAAGGGCACCACTAAAGCGGAAGCTTACAGTAGACTGTTAGAGAGACACATGCTCCCATCAACACAACATCGTTTCCCAGGAACTCCATGTATATTTCAGCAGGACAATGCCAGCCCTCATTCTGCACAAATGACATAAGCGTGGCTTCATAGACATAGAGAGATCTGTCCCCTATTGAAAATGTCTAGCGCATCATGAAGAGGAGAATCAGACAACGGTGACCCTGGGCTGTTCAGCAGCTCAAGTCTTGTATATAGCAAGATTGGGCAAAAAATTCCACTTGCAAAATTGCAACAATTCATTTATTCAGTTCCTAAACGATTTAGAAGTCTGATTAACACTAATGGGGATGTGACCCTGTGGATAACTTGCCTTTGTCCCAGCTTCTTTGCAGTACGTTGCAGGCATCAATTTTAAAATGTCTATGTTTAACAAATAGAATTCAGTCTGTCCCTGAAAACACTGAAGATCTTTTCTTTGTCCTTTTGCCTGTGAAATAAAGGTTCAAGTGAAATGCCAAATTACAGATTTTAGTTTTTATTGCATTTTTAGAAAGTGTCCCAGCTTTTCTGGAAATGGGGTTTGTAAAAAAGTCATGTGCTATTTTGAAAATGTGCACGTTTGGCGTGAAAATGAGCAATGCGCTGGTATCAAACTAGCAAAACCACATTTAAAGAGGAAAGTGATCAATTGTAATTAATGACACAGCACAAAGTCCACAACAATTTACATTTACAGCATTTGGCAGACACCCTTAGCCAGTGCAACTTACATAAGTGCTTTAAGACTCTATAATGAATTTTTCCCGATACTGGCTCAATAAAACCCAGGCTATGAATACCATCTATCTCATACTCTGTTGGGAAAATACAGGGTTTTTTTAATTCAGGAAAAAGAGCTCAGAGTAAAACACCAGAAGTGCTAATCCAGATATTCCTGAAAGAGGTAGGTTTTAAGTTGCCGTTTGAAGACATTCAATGACTCAGCTGATCGGACATCTAGGGGAAGTTCGTTCCACCAACTAGGTACCAGAACAGAGAAGAGCCTAGATGCATGTCTTCCTTGTGCCTTGAGAGATGGTGGGACCAGTCGAGCAGTGCTGGAGGATCAGAGCAATCATGGTGCAGTGCAGGGACAATGAATTGTGTCCTCTGCATTTAACCCATGTGACATCGTGACAGCAGTGGGCAGCTAGTTCAGTGCCTGGGGAGCAGTGCTTAGGGGCAGTACCTTGCTCAGGGTACCTCAGTGGTACTAGCAGGTCAGGAACTTGAACCAGCAACCTTTTAATTACACAGTCACCTCCGTAACCACTGCACCACCACTGCCAACTTTGCAACACACTTTCCACTGCTGCAAAATAGGGCCCAGTATCTTACTTAGGACTCAAACCAAACAACTCACTAAGAATGCTTGTTCGACATCTAATACATTTTAATTTCATATACAGTATTGCCAAATGTTTAAAACACATCTGCTGTTACTCTTGGTGAAATCATTCTACATAGATGCAAGTAGAAATGCATGAAATTTGACAGGAAACATTTTTGCAACGCAGCATTTTGCATAGAGTGCTGTAAATTGGCTATTATTACACATTTGTGTGTAGTGTATGTTTCTTTGATGGCATTTATACGATATCCTTGGCTGCATGCTGAAGGTCTCACATGCTGGATTACATGCCACAGGTACAATTTACAGCTCATGTACAAGTTCCTGAAACTCTGATTCAAGGAAAACAGCTGATCTGAGTGATCATTCACATAGTCATCAGTGTCTGAGATGGAGCGAATTTTAAGTGAGAAATCGCTCTCATAACACACCTTCCCAGCTACACCAACAGGTGAAAAGTTGGTGTTCAGCCCAGAAATGTCACCTACTGCTCCCAGGTGGCTGATACAGTCACTGTGTTTTAAAGGCAATCTGGCCTAGAAAGCTACCAGAGAACCAGGATGCTGTTCAGCCTGCCCATTTCCTGCAGCTCCGCCCACTGACCAGGGAACTGCCCATAATTCATGCCACCACACACTGTCCCAGCACCTCCCACACGCCATCTCACACCTTACAAGATATGTGATCAAGTAAAAGTAAAGAGGGAAGTGAAAGAGAAGGGAATCATGATGGAGAGCGAAGAACTGTGAGAACACAAGGACGGACAGAGAGAATTACACAAATGCGGACAAGAAGAGACACCGGCCACCTCTGTTTCAGGGCCACTGTATAACAAAGTGTCCAAAAACTGCACTTGAGCCAGTTTCTGAGGTTACCGGACGGTAAATAGGATCATACGCTATTCAGCGACATACAACACCTCATTCCCAGCAATTCTCTCCATTCAGCCATGTTATCACCACCACCATATCCATAAAAGCCTGGGAATAATGTTGTCAAGCTTCTGAGTATTTGATCTAAGCCTCTGCAAGTAGGCCACTGCGGGTGAATTATTTAAGCTTTCCACAAAGCCTCCTCAGAACACTGGCGGCTCAGAACACCTGGGACGGAATGTGACGGGATGCAGCCGCCTGTTCTCCAGTTCTGAGTTTGAGTCCAAATTGCAAACGGCTACATTAGAAAGCCATGCGGCCTTCACGGCTTTTACTGCAATAAGCATTCAGGCTGTGGCCAGAAGCTACGCGTTAGCTTGTCGGAATTGCCCAGTTAGAGCATATAATTCACTTACAGGCATTAGACACTAGGTTTCCATAAGCCATTCAAACCCATACGGATTCACTGGTCTTCTAAGATTCCAATAAACTACAATAGAGAAAGAACCCTAACCCTAAGAAGCATTCTTTAAGAGACACTATTGACTTTTTAATTTTTTCCAGTAGGTTACAAGAAGATAGTGAGACAGCCAGTGTGTTACTATACACACTCCTCAAACTGTGTCCATTATCATGTGCATGTTCATGTGGTTCAGGCTTTTCTATTATAAATGTTGAGCTTGCAACAGCTACATTATGTATACTTCCAAACTGGCTCTGATCCAAAAAGCTCTTGCATCAGAATCAGTCTGCTCTTCGGTTATGTTATGTACGCCGTCGGTATATAAATTTTTTATTGAAGGAAGCTCAGTGATAGCAGAATGGTTAATGATTTACATGTTTCTACTGGGAACGAAGCCAGCTTCCTCCCTTTCATCGTCACTTAGTGCTGGTGAGTAGAAGCTGACTGTTTAATTTATGGAGCACAGTGACTGGGGAAGAGTGGATTGCGGGGGCCACCTGTGGGGAGGAGAATGGTGGAGGTGTGGATCATGCCTGAAGCTGCCTGAGAACTTCTCCAGCGCTCAGCCGCTCTGCATCTCTCATTGGACCTGCTGGCTTCAGACACAGCTGTTGAGATTCTAAACGTCCGCAGTGGTCCGCGAGGATGCTGCCCCGCTCTGGTTTGCACTCGGCTGCTGGCTAGCAAGTCGGCAGGGAGCCACAGGAGATCAGCACCGCCTGGTGTGAACTGACCTGCACCCTGAGCGGCATTCTACTTCCCAGCCGCCTCAACTCACATGCAACCTCAGAATCTGCACGACACGTACACTAGGCACGTAGCTAGCTAGTAAAATTACCAGTTCAAACCCCCCACAAAATTTGCTTCAGCTCCCTGGTCAGCAAAATCTACGAAGTAGGCCCCCTGTGCTGCGAAATATCCCAACTATTGGTTGGGTGGAATTTGCTGGAATTTACTTCTGGATACAGGCCTGATGTACACATACATGATAATCCATAACATTTAAACCACTAGCAGATATAGCAAATAACACTGAATATCTCATGGATGGAAGAGATGGTACCCCTTCATGGCCACGCTACTACCTGGTGACAGTGGCCTCTTTCAGCCGGATAATGCACCCTGCCACACCGCAAAAATGATTCAAGAAATCTCGAGATTCCGCCACTAATGTCAGACTCTGCACGGTGGAAATGAGCCCACCTCAGGGCCCACTATGATGCCCCTGTCACTCTCCTGCACCCTGTCTCTCTCACAAACACATCCTAACTTTCTGGAAAGAATCACTAGCCGAGTTTACGCTAAAACATTTTAATGAGGAATTAGGGTTCTTTAGGTGAAAACTGTCAGAAATAAAACTTATCATGAGTTATATTTATCATAGGCATTTTACTTTTTGTAAACGAAGAATTATATTACATGTGATATTATTGAGGTGGAAAGTCCCTCCCATCTCAACGTGGGGGGGGGGGTCCCCCCCCCCCCCCCCCCCCCAAATCTACACCTATGGCTAGCACAACATGGCGTCAGAGTGTGTTAAATAGAAAACTCACACGATGCAGATAAAGCTGTTAAATATACTATATAAGGATACGCTTTCAGACTACGACTGACGCGCTTTAGAAAATAAAATGCTTTTATATTTCTGATATAAATTGTGTGTTGTCTAATTAGGCTGTTGACTTGTCACACTGTTGACTGTATAGCGAAATCCATATCGTGGCGCACAATAACACCAGTAATGACACCGGTGTAATGCTCACCTCGACCATCTTTCCATCCATCCATCTATCCGGATCTCCCTGAATGACGTTTTGTTTATATCCAAATAAAAACATATGACTTAAACGCATGGAGTTAGTAGTAAACACATGTGTGGGCACTCTATCTATACTTGAGATGTGATGGGGAGAATCCGGGCCAGGCTGCAGGTGACAGTGTGGTAGTTCCACCCCATGGATATAAATATGATTCAAACATGAAGAGTCCTGCACTGGTGAGTCTATCAGTCATATGGCCTATCTGCTCCAGGTGATGGAGAACCTCGGTGAAGTTCCCAGCAGTCTGGATCGCACAAACATGCAGAAAGGAGTAACGCATTATGGTAGTAGGATATTCATTAGTGCAGTCTGCTGGTGACCACAATGGCCCTCACTGCAGCTGTGGAGTACAAATCACTTCACTCGGTCCCTATGGGTGTTTATGTCCCCAACACAAAGCCGTCAAAATATACCATCCATCACACCAAGGCTGCGGGCTGAGCCGCACTTTCAGTCCAGGGGAATCTGATTAAAACTCTACTACGAAGCAATAAATTTGGCTCAGGAAATGGGATCATTATTTTTTTACACCGGGAAGAATTTCATCTCAAGAGTCTAATAGAGGTTTGCTTCACAATTACAGTTGTATATAACAAGATATCCTTATAAAATAATGAACATTCCTGGGATTTTAATTATCGTTTTCTTTTTGGGCGTGCCTCCTAAACAGCAGCTCACCTGTATTCTTCCAGGGACAGAATGAGTTCCCAATACATGTAACCCAGTACCTGGAATTAAGCACAGCAGACCATAATAATGCCATAAAAGGTCTGACTCGCCCATCTCCCCTTCACTCTACCCGGACAGCTCAGCCGCTGCCGCCCAAGGCAGCGTGGAGAGAAACAAAGGAGCTGGACTGTTGCAGATGATCTGAGCTGCATGGAGCCCTCCCTTCCCATAGTGACATGGTACTGGAGGCATGCGGAGACCCCCTACAATGAAGCCCCCCCCAGAGTACTCGCATGGACCCCACTCCCCCGCCCTCCCCCCAAGGCCAGGCACAGACCCTGTACTCTCACACGAGCCACTGCCAAACAGTGCAGCCCCCCCCCACAGAGTACTCACACAAACACCCACCGGCCCCCCTACCTACAGACAGGAGCCGCTGTAAAGCTACAGTGGAGCCCCCACCCACATCCCCCAGCGCGCGGACTCTGCAGTCCAGAAGGAGCACGGGAGGCAGGCTACCTGCGAGGAGAGGCAGTGCCACCTGGCATCCATGGCTCCCGGCTGCCTGCCGCGTCTCACGCACGCTGCTCTCTGACGCGCTGCTGCTGGGCCACCGGCTCCCTGGGGTACGGGCAGATTCACTCCATCCTCGGTAGCGGCTAGCGCTGCTGAGGATGCTCCGCTCTAGGCAGGGACATGAGGACGATAAACGTCCTGCGTATCGGCGGAGCCTATCAGTGCCTCCGTGCGGCGAGGAGAGAGAGAGCGAGAGCCGGAGCTGAACACTGCCAGCAACTCTGCTCAGATCATGTGACCCGTGGCGCCCAATAGCACGCTGCTGAGCTCACACTCAGCCCTGGGATGTGGGGGCTCTGTATCTGTCTGACTATGCGAGAGAGGCAACCAATGTATGGGATTGAGGCCAGCCAGTGAACCGGCACCCAAACCACAGGACCAGCCAGTGACCCAGCACCCAAACCACATGGCCAGCCAGCGATCCAGCACCCAAACTGCACAGCCAGCCAGTGACCCAGCACCCAAACCACATGGCCAGCCAGCGATCCAGCACCCAAACTGCACAGCCAGCCAGTGACCCAGCACCCAAACCACAGGACCAGCCAGTGACCCAGCACCCAAACCAAAGGGCCAGCCAGCGATCTGGTACCCAAATCACAGGGCCAGCCAGTGACCCAGCACCCAAACTGCATGGCCAGCCAGTGATCCAGCACCAAAACCACAGGGCCAGCCAGCGATCCCGTACCCAGGCTACAAGGCCAGCCAGCGATCCAGCACCCAGACCACAAGGCCAGCCAGTGACCCAGCACCCAAACCACAGGGCCAGCCAGTGACCCAGTACCCGAACTACAGGACCAGCCTGTGTCCCAGCACCCAGGCCACAAGGCCAGCCAGTGACCCAGCACCCAAACCACAGGGCCAGCCAGTGATCTAGTGCCAAAATTACAAGGCCACAAGGCACACAGTCAAGGCACCCAGTGCCAGAGGCAGCAAAGCATCCCCAAAACATCTTTGAACTTCCACCATGTTTGACTGTAGGTACCGTGTTCTTTTATTTGTAGGCCTCATTCCGTTTTCTGAAAACAGTACAATGATGTGCTTTACCAAAAAGCTATACCTTGGTCTCATCTGTCTACTAGACGTTCCCCCAGAAGGATTCTGGCTTCCTCGTTTTGGCAAACTCCAGACTGGCTTTTTTAAATTTCTGTGTCAGCAGTGGGGTCCTCCTGGGTCTCCTGCCATAGGGTTTCATTTCATTCAGATGTCGACGGATAGTTCGAGTTGACGCTGCTGCACCCTGAGTCTGCAGAACAGCTTGAATTTGTTTAGAAGTTGATTGGGGCTGCATTGCAGTCTTTTGTCAATTTTTCTCTTCCGTCCACGTCCAGGGAGATTAGCTACAGTGCCATGTGTTGTAAACTTCTTGATTATGCTGAGCACAGTGGACAAAGGAACAGGAAGATCTCTGGAGATGGACTTGTAGCCTTGGGATTGTTGATCTTTTTCCACAATTTTTGTTCACAAGTCCTCATACAATTCTCTGCTCTTTTTTCTGTTCTCCATGCTTAGTATGTCACACACAGACACACAACAGAGAGGGTGACTCAACTTTTCTTCAGCTTGAAATAAAACAGTTTTTCCACAATTTTGAAAAGGTTTTTGAGTTGTGTGTGACATGGTCAAATTTGGCTTTTTTCTGTTTTTTTTTGTCGTTCCAATGCACATAAAGGAAGTAAACACGTGTATACCAAAACATTTGTAACAATTTTCTGGGAGAAATGGTGCATTTTCTTGAAAAATTCAGGGGTGCTGATAATTTCGGCCATGACTGTAATGTATAATCCAGACATCGGTGGAGAAGCACTTGATTCATTTGAGATCAGATATTTTCCATAATCGAGCCAGATAGCCAGTCAGCCAAGTAATCACAGCTGTGTATACTTACATCCTATTGAATTCCCAGTTAGTAGGTGTGGCTGAAGAGTGTTGGATGTGGAAAGTCAGCAAACGCATTCTCATCATGTTTCTTATTCAATGATTTATGGCATCAGAGTAGGAGACGCAGTTTCACGAGGTGTGTGGCAGAAGAATTAGAGACAGAAAAATTATGCCTGATGATGGGTATTTTTATTTTTTGTGTGTTTTTAGTGTATTGTCACATTTTAGGAAGACCTGCTCGGACCCCTGCATAACAATGATACACTTTAGGCCACTAGGCCACTTGGCACACGAGCAAAGCAAGTTATACAGTTACAGAAACTCTCTAAGATGCATTTGCAACCTGATGCAAAGGAAAAGTAAAAGAGACAACATCACGCCACCCAGGCCATGTTATTTCTGCCCTGGTAGTTGCGTAATCTCAGTAATTAGCATCTCTGTTGCTGTGTCTCCATGTTTCGGTTCCCGAGTCATAAACCCAGGCCAAGCATTCAGGACCCTGCTCACCTCCCACAACAGCGCTCTACAGAAATACCATCTTTAGTCTATAAAATGTAAGTGTCAGGTTGCCATGGAAATGTGCTGTTTGGGGGACATTTCAAGGTCTGAGGTATTTTACTGTGTGTGTAACACAACAAATTCTTGCTTCTTGAAAACAATAGTGCCAGATAAACACAAGACAATAAATAAACGACAACAAACAAAATAAGTGCAGCAGCTAACAATAAAAAATAACATATAACACAAGATAATACCAGCACAGAGTATATATGCACAAGATGCACTGTGCTAGGATCCTAACCCCCTCCCCCAAAGGCCATCGCTTTGTCATTGGTGAAGGATTAGAGTTGCATTAGAGTTGATCCAGACTGGCAGTGTTGGGGAGTAGCTAACTACATGTAATGATGCTACTAACTTAACTACTTTTTTCAGCCACTTATAAGTAGTGCAACTATCTTTAAAATGCAGTACCTTTTCCATTAACTGGAGGTGTGGCTTGGCAAAATGTTATACTGTTTTTTTTTCTGTGCAAAGACTGGAATTTTTCATTGCCTATCGTTTCTGATTGGTGTAGAACTGACCGAACATGTGGTTGGCTGCAGGGTCCTCACTGTGAGCTGTGTGAGTGCATCACAGTGCACACTAGGTAGCTCAATGTTTGAAGTTGGAGACAGCAGGTTGGACAGATTTGAACTCTGGAAAAGACGGCGGTAGGATTCCATGGCCACGTTTATCGACATCTAGGACTTTGAAACACACAACTGACAAAGCATACACATTTGAGTGTAACCTAAGCAAGCCAAAAATCAAAACATTCTCCCCTTCCAATACGTCCAACACCAATTAAGGATTCAGGAGAGAAAAGAAACCTGCTTCCCCAGAACTGCAGACTGGCCGCTTTGGGGCCCCAAATGCAGAAGGTTCTTGAATAATATAAGATTCTTACGAGTTTTACCCAGACCATATAAGCTCAAAATAAATGTACAATGCATTGTATGTTCTGTACTCATGAAAAATATATATGAAATCAATGTCAATGATTCTGACCGTATCCAGCATTAACCATAACCAACTCACAGCCACAATTAGCATAATGTTCTCCACGTCAAGCATACTGGTAACATTTTACTTCAGAGGGTCCAGGTAACTTACTGTAGTAACTCAGTTACTACTCAGGTACAAAACATGAGCACATATAGTAACTGCATGAGATGTTATGACTGATTAATGATGAACAAACATGGGATCAGTACATATCTAATGCTTAATTACTTAATTGTTAAATAACAATTTAAGAGTGTAGTGCTACATTATTTGTGCCCCTTCAATGAAGTGTATTCCACATACCTGTGAATTTAGGTTCTGCCCATATCAATAAATGTATTCATTAATTTCATAATGCATACCAAACCAAAAATGATGTACCAAACGGTGCACGACAGATATCTGATGTCTGTTAACATTGACGTTAGCTATCTGTTGTAGTCTATTGCTGGACATTAGTTAATTAGCCGGCCTAAATGGAAAATGCATGGAACACATCGACTTGATTGACATCAATTTTCTTTTGTGTTCTGACAAGGATATGTATGCTTCAATACTGTGGCAGTGGTTACTGCAGTATTTTCTGCAACCACTTTTAATTTAATCAAAATCCATGGGGGCACTTTAATTCTTGCACCCTTCTTATTTTCACAAAGGAATCAGTGTGCAGGTCTACTCTTTACAAATAAAGAAAATCTTTTTGAAATCATGTTGTGATTGTTATGGAATACACTGCAAAAAGAAATCCAGATTTCCATATTACTTTTAACACTGAGTTCCACATTTTTGTATTCAGAGTAGACTACAGCACATTTAGCACTGCCACTTGGAGTAACTTCAATGTACTCAGCTACATTTCTCAGGAGCTTGTAGAATACCTAAATACCTTATTTAAAAAGTGGCTTAGCTGTAGCTTAGCTACTTTTTATCATGTGTAGCTTGTAGCTTGAAAAGAAACCTGCCTCCCCAGAACTGCAGAATGGCCGCTTTGGGGACCCAAATGCAGAAGTTTTTTGAATAATATAAGATTCTTACGAGTTTTACCAAGACCATATAAGCTCAAAATAAATGTACAATGCATTGTATGTTCTGTACTCATGCAAAATATATATATAATCAATGTACTGTCAGACATTGTCCAACATTAATGTACAATGCATATTAAATGCGTCATATATGTCATAAACTTACATAAAAACGTACATAAAAATCATATTAGATTAACATTTTGTCAAACATATAATTTGTACATTGATGGTAAATGCATACTAAATTACTGTACAATGCATAGTAAAGGAATGTTTGGTCAGTATTAGTTTTTATGCATAAGACCGTGAACAAATTCAGTGGTGGAGCAATAGTTAGGTAAGTGACTATGTAATCAAAAGGTTGCTGGTTTGAGTCCCTGACCTGAGTACCACTGATGTACCCTGACCAAGATACTGTCCCTAAGCATTGCTCCCTGGGCACTGAATTATCTGCCCAGTGCTGTGTCACGTGGGTTGAAGGCAGGGGATGCATTTTGCTGTGGTGTGTCAACAATGACAATTAATCATCTTTCACTTAACTTAAAAAAAGAGTCATGGACAGTGGTGTTACACAATTAGAATGAGTATTCGAAAAGGAAACATTTTTTCAGTTGATGCATTCATTTTGTGTTCCGGGAATATAAGTGATTTAGTCTCACTGAATTTTCTCATGTCTAACTAAACCAACTAAATGTGGCAAGATGATACATGTCTTTGATTAGCATGATATTAAAGCAATATAACATTTCATTAAGAAACAACAAGCAATAAACGTATTTCCTAACAGTTTTCCTACTAGGGCAGGCAGGTGGCATAATGGTCAGGGACACAACCATGTAATCGGAGGATTGCTGGTTTGAGTTCCCTAGACGCAAGTACCACTGAGGTAAGGGGAGCCAAAGACTGCTCCCTGGGTGCTGAAATAGCTTCCCACTGTCATGTCACATGGGTTAAATCCAGAGGACACATTTTGTTGTGGTGTGTCAACAATGACAATTAATCACCTTTCACTTTATATTGTCAAATATGGTAAAATGCAAAGTTTTACATTTGTCCTACAGGCTCTCCCCTTGAGTGCCTTACAAGACAATTGTGTGATTTGGTATTAATGTGGGCATATTAATACAAGGAAAAACACTGACTTGTAGTGGACATATAAAAAACATCATGCATTGTCAAATATAACTGAAATAAGAAAAATTCTTGACTGCCTTATATGGCGATCCACATCACACCATCTGTGGCCACCCTCACATTGGAGCTCAGATAGACCGTGCCGCCCACATCATGCTGTCTGCTGCCGCGCCCTGGCAGCTCACGCCAGAGCTCGCACAGAGAGTGCTGTCCGCGTCACGCCGTCTGTGGGCGCCCTCACGCCTGAGCTCACACAGAGAGTGCTGTCCGCGTCACATCGTCTGTGGGCGCCCTCACGCCTGAGCTCACACAGAGAGTGCTGTCCGCGTCACATCGTCTGTGGGCGCCCTCACGCCTGAGCTCACACAGAGAGTGCTGTCCGCGTCACATCGTCTGTGGGCGCCCTCACGC
>JAODKL010000041.1:78906-95502 GCA_026780765.1 Petrocephalus schoutedeni
CACGATGCTCAGTGAGATTAGTGCATAATGTGCAGTGAGATGACTACACGATGCTCAGTGAGATTAGTGCATAATGTGCAGTGAGATGACTACACGATGCTCAGTGAGATTAGTGCATAATGTTCAGTGAGATGACTGCATGAATCTGACTGAGATTAGTGTACGATGTGCAATGAGAGTAGAGCATGATGCTCAATGGAATTGGCCATTGGTGGAATTAGACAGTGATGACCAGTGTGTATAGTGAGCCAGGGCTCTTGCAACAGAACAGTCTTGTTACCCCCACCCCGCCCCCCCCCTCCCGCTCGCACGTTGTCAACCACAGGGGAAAAGTGGTCGCAAACAGCCAGAGATCAACGCAAGTGTATCCCCACAAGGAATGCCATCTTCTCAGAGGTATGTGAATTGTAAGTGTGTGTTTGTAGCATGCATGTTCATGTAAGCATGAGTCAGTGTGAGTGCATGTCTATGTGAGGAATCAGGCACTCCCAGTAAGGCCACTGCATGCTCATCTGGCAGTGAGCGATGGGCCGCAGGCTATGACCGCTGAAGGCTTGCACACCCAGGTCCTCTTCAGTGCCTAGCATGGTGCCGGCACTGTCATTCACTACCTAGCATGGTGCCAGCACAGTCATTCACCACCTAGCATGGTGCTGGGACAGTCATTCACCACATAGCATGGTGTGGGCACAGGGAGCTCTATAATGGCAGTTCCATGACCATTATATGAGGAATATCTGCATTGAATAAGTGCAGTCTGTGCACCCAGGAAGACCTGAGCCAGCCAATCCCTAACCCTCTGACAGTCAGGTAGCCTGAGTCAGCCAATCCCTAACCCTCTGACAATCAGTTACCCTGAGTCAGCCATTCCCTAACCCTCAGACTGTCAGTTAGCTGGAGTCAGCCAAACCCTAACCATCTTACTTTCAGTAACCCTTAGTCAGCTATTCCCTAACCTTCAGACTGTCAGTTACCCTGAGTCAGCCATTCCCTAACCCTCTGACTGTCAGTTACCCTGAGTCAGTCAATCCATAACCCTCTGACTGTCAGTTACTCAAAGTCAGCCAATCCATAACTATCTGATTGTAAGTTACCTTGAGTCAGCCATTCCCCAACTGTCTGACTGTCAGTTACCTTGAGTCAGCCATTCCCTAACTCTCTGACAGTCAGTTACCCAGAGTCAGCCCAACTGTCAGTTAGCTTCTTCAGTATCATGATCTATGAATCCAACAGAATTTTTGCATTTGAACTCCAGCATGTCTTCACAATAATGATGTGTATACATAAGGTGGGCTGTACTGTGCCAGCAGGACCATGGGGGGGGGGGGTACCTAGGTTGACCGTAAGGCGAACTCGGCCAGCGTCCAGCTCCAGGCGTAGGGTGTCAGCTGAATTTCGCGATGTGGTAGCGACCAACAGGCCGTAGGCCCTCTGTGAGCGGAAACGCAGTGATACGTCCTCTGCTTCTGTGTGCATGGCCACTGGAAGCTGGATCTTCATAAACTTACTACCATCATAACTCAGAATGGTGGCATCTGGGGGGGGGGGCACAAAAGAGATGCTAAAATATCATTGGGATGCTCTACTAAGTTACACTTAAATATTAAATATAGCCCCTGAAATTGTCAGACACGACAGACACATACATAAGGTACGCAAGCAGATAAAGCTTGGCTATAATGCTGCATCTGTTTGTCTCCGTCTCCACACACAGGGATCCTCTCTATACTATATCCTAACCATAACCATATCAGTATCCTAACCATAACCGTATCAGCATCCTAACCTTAACCGTATCAGTATCCTAACCCTAACCGTATCAGCATCCTAACCATAACCCTATCAGTATCCTAACCATAACCGTATCAGCATCCTAACCTTAACCGTATCAGCATCCTAACCCTAACCGTATCAGCATCCTAACCCTAACTGTATCAACATCCTAACCATAACCGTATCAGTATCCTAACCCTAACCGTATCAGCATCCTAACCCTAACCGTATCAGTATCCTAACCCTAACCGTATCAGCATCCTAACCCTAACCGTATCAGTATCCTAACCCTAACCGTATCAGTATCCCAACCCTAACCGTATGAGCATCCTAACCCTAACCGTATCAGTATCCTAACCCTAACCGTATCAGTATCCTAACCCTAACCGTATCAGTATCCTAACCCTAACCGTATCAGCATCCTAACCCTTTCCCCCAGCTGTGGTTCATTGAGCATTTCATAGACAAGAGCCTTTCCTGTAATGTGGACAGTTTGCATGTGAGGTTCCAAGCCAACAAAGAACTTAATATAACCAATGACACAATGTCTCTCAGACACAATATCAACAACTTGCGAACACAGAATGACAGCATGACTGCAGATTCAGAGTCCGAGGCTCAGATGATTCTTAGATTCAGCTGATGGCTTCATGGCATAACTGGCCTGAATCCGTCAGGAAGCATTAACTCATGTGATGCTCATCAGATAATCATGGGGTCAGATAAATGGCAGCTTAAGAAAAGGAACCTTTGGCATGTTCTACATGGTTTGGCTGAGTCATCATGCCTTATTCTGGACTTTTCTCCACAAAACACGCTGCCTAATTTCACAGGGTACTGTTTCCTCCTTTCTAAGTATACAGTACGGGGCTGAACTTTCCCCACAGTGTTCCAGCTATGAGTTCCAGTGGAAGGTGTCACCAACCTCTTTCACAGGACCGGCCCAGGTAGCCGGTTCCAGAACAGTCACACACGTAGCGGTTCCAGCCCTCACGGCATGCGCCGCTGTTCTGACACGGGTTGCTTATGCACTGCTTGGGGGGGTCTTTGGTGCAGGACGGCTTGACCCCAGCCGCCCGCTGGGCCTCGGCCAGTCTCCGCACGTCCTTGCTCTGGCCGTCCACAAACAGATCGCGCACGCAGCCCACGTAGCCGTAGTTGAGCAGGGCTGTCCATACCTCCGTGGGGAAGACCAAGCCTTGGCGGTTCTCCGGTAACCCGCCAAGGTAAAGGTGCTCATCAAGGTCCAGCACCTCACTGTCACCTGGTGCCGTGTAGCTAGTGCGCAGCGTGTTGACAGAAATGGTACCTGAACAGAAGTAGGGGAGGGAGGTGCAAAGGGTGAGAAGCAGCTCCGCTGTAGGGCTCCATGTCAGATGCAATACCAAAAAGAGAGCAGGTGATGCTTCGTCTTTCTTATGTGTCTAGATGTATTTCTATGTGTTTATTTCACTGTTTTTATGTATTTTCCTGCAAATATGTAACTCTCCGTGTACATATATATATATATATATATATATTACAGCTGAACGATTTATCGATTTCAAATCAAAATTGCGATTTTGAACAATGCAATTAGCAAATCGCAAAGGCTGTGATTTAGGATATGCCTTATACAGCACATCTGACCTAGGGTTTAAAACTGAGAATAGTCTTGCAAGTTCATTATGTACTCCTTGTGTGACAGTCAGTCTCACTTATCAGAAGTGCCGTGCTCCTCGTGTGACAATCATGCTCACAAATCAGTAGTGGCCCAACGTGACTGCGTATACGCCCACAAACAACAGACATGTGAAACCTGAGGAAAACGTTACATTCACAGTGCAAAAAAATTGTTCCGCTGCCGTAATGTAAGTGAATTACCAACCTATTTCATGGTCAGAGATTGTTCACAGAAAGGTCCTATTATTAGGGGTCCAAGCAGCGTTAGGCGCAAAATCCTTAATGTTTTTATTATTGGAATTGTTTTATTTTCATTACTTTATTTAACTTAACACAGTTGCAGCTTTTGTGAGAATAGTTTTATGCGTCATTGTTCTCTGCTAATTTGACCCTTGTGTACATGGGACTTTCCGGAAGCACGTTACTAAGGGTAAAAAACGCGGTCGAGCGCTGTTTGTAAACGCGGCACTTAAAACGCGTATGTAAAAATGCAATCACTTTACTATGTTTGGGTTGCTAGTGAATTGTTCTGTGGTTTATTAGGTGTAAGTAGAATTTGATATGTGCTGTATTAGATATTCAGTTTAGCTAAACGGTTTCAAGCCTAAGAGTCTAGACCACACAATAGCAAACGGCAATAGCAAAGTCTTCAATTCCATGTCTGTTCTTTGCTGTGATATATTATTATTATTGATATTAATAATAAAATTAATAATAATGATGGCGATAATAATAATAATCATAATAATAATAATAATATACTTATACACTGTGACCAAGACAACCTACATTTCATCTCACTGTGCTGAGACAACAGCAGAGATACTTTGACTTGACTTTGGTCAGGAATGCCATGAAAAGTATGTTCTTAAGTTCCACTGATGCTTTAGCCTGAACTTTCTCCCCATGGAGGAGCAACACTCCAAAAGCAGCTCACAAACACTGCATCCACTGTAGGAAGCTCAGAACCCCCAGAGGAGTATGGGAATTTTGTCAAACAATATATTATCTTTATTTCCTCCTATAACCTCAGACATAAAGACACATATTTCTCCACTGTGAAGGACACCCCCTCCAGTATGTGGCCACCCAGTCCTCACACCTGGGTTAGAACGGTTGATCTAAAGGTTATCCCGAAAGTGTTAAAACATAAACGTAAATATAAATGGATGCATTTCTAAGAATAATTTAGTCACATAAGAAGAACGAATCTTTGACCACCAGCAGAAGCAGTGTGGCCCAGCGGCAGCAGCACAGCACACACAAGCCCGCAACAAGCAATGCGACATCTCTCTGAGGCGCCCTGTGGATGGGAGCCGGAGTGGCAATGTGCGAGGGCTGGAGTGCTGGGACAAAAAAGGAAAACAGGAGCACGGGAGAAAAGAGAGCGAACAGGAGGTATCTGCTGCAGTACCGAACAATGCTAATTATGCTGCAACCATCTGATCATCTAGTATACAGTGACGGCGAGCATGTCCCCTCCATCTGTGTGTGTCTGTGTCTGTGTTTCGGATGTTAAGATAGGGAGGCGAAACATCATTGCTGTGCAGCCCAGCAGAGCTCTGTCCCGTGGGAGAGGTCTGCTCTGATTTCCATAGTAACAGAGAGGTTGAAGTGGAAGGAAGGTGTGGGTTTGTGTGAGGTGTGTGTGTGTGTGTGTGTGAGAGAGAGAGAGAGAGCGAGAGAGATCTGGCTAGCTGAGCTGCATGCCAAAACCTGCATGAACATGCAAAATTCTCCACAGAGAAACTCTCCTTTCAGCATCACTGTGTCTGCGGCAGAGCCGGAAACCAGTTCCCACCTGATCTACCGTCTCGCTGAAAGTCCACGTGGTACCACTCGCCATCATTGACCTTCTTATTGACGGCCCGGGTCTTTGTGGTTCCAGAGCCCATGTCTAGCAACAGGTACAGGTGGCCGTCCAGCATCTCGATTGCAAAGAAGTCCACCTTGAGGGACTGGGGCCCACGGGCCTCTTTGCGTGGTTTGGGCCGGCCGTGGCTGAAGAGCAGCAGCCCATTGGGTTCTGTGGTGCGGAAATCGAAGGACACAGAACCGGTCCGACGGGCTGCCCAAGAGCTCAGAGCCACAAAGGACTCTGGTGTCTCAAAGGTCACGGGGTCCAGAGTGGCTACGCTCTCACACTTGAAGGCCACCGTCCCGTGGACCTTCATTTTGGCGTCCCCCTGCTGTGCTAACCGGGAGAGTTCCAGCCTGACATCGTTGTTCTTGTAGACCACCTAATCCAAAACAAAGGGCCGAGGGCATTGGTAAGGCATAAGGTCATTTTCAGAGACTGAAATGATTATTAAAGCGCACGAGGAACATGTACACATCACTCTCCAAATCCCAAATGGCTAGCTTTTTGCAGAATATACACAGACATCATGGTAGCCGTCCAGTCAGCACACATAGATTAAATGCCACAACAGGTACAATAGGATTCATCTTTGCAATGCCCCTTGTACATTTTTGTTCACAGATAAACACATACAGGGTTAGAGCTAATGTTCTCCATTAAGAGCTGGACAGTTCATATGTATGTTTATATATGCTAACAAAACTCTACCAACCAGTTGCTGCTAATATACCTCTCACAACGCTACAGGGCTATTCATCACCATACTCCACACACCTGTCAAGGACTTTATCATGCAGTATTCTGGGATCTGGCCCTCGACTACCAATGCACTTGATGCTAACATGACCCAGACCAGCACTCTGCAAGGCAGACAATCGCTGTGAAATCACAGATTCGTCCATCCTTCCATCCATCCATTCATTCATCCTCCATCACTCATCCGCTTCTAGGTCGCTGGGGCAGTAATTGGAACAGAGATGCCCAGACCTCCCACTCGCCAGCCACCTCCTCCAGCTCCTCCGTGGAAATACCAAGGCATTCTCAGGCCAGCCGAGAGATGTGATCTCTCCAGCATGTCCTGGGTCTACCCTGGGGCCTCCTCCCAGGTTGGATTTGCCTGAAACATCACCCCGCAAAGAGGTCCAGGAAGCATCTCAGCCAGACGTCCGAACCACCTCAGATGGTTCGTTTCGATGATGATGCTAGCGTATGTGCTGATATCAGGCTTAGCTTAGCCTGCTGTGTGAAAAATAATATCCTGTAGAGGTCTTTATATTTTATGATTGGTAGCTTTGGTTATTTTATAATGGCCAATAACTTTTTATGTAAATGCCAGCTATCTTCTGGGTTGTTCCCACTGTCAATAGACCACAAATGACTACTTCATCGCTATAGACAGAACCCCACTTCCACAAACAGCAGAATTCCAACCCCGAATCAAGGACTTGGAGGGGGAAGCTGTGTGGATGCGCACACCGCCAATGGTTAGAGACCACTGTTTGCAAATGCACAAAAGGCAGTAGTTTTACCTCTTTCAAGCAACCCATGAAGTTATTGCTCACAGGAGATCCAGGCAGGTCTGCAGTGCTGGGGCTGCCTCCGACATAGAAAAAGTCATCGGAGCCCAGCATGGTGTAGTCCTCCTGTGTGTATCCTGTGGTGGTCAGAATCCCATCGACGGATATTGTCACCTAGACGACATGAGAGCACAAGGAAAGGACACACTATGCTAAGAAGGCCAGCAGCTGCACCAGATGTTTTCAGCCACTCACAAGGCCAGCACATTTGATCCACTTTCTTTTTATGTAACTAATTTTTAAACCCATTTTCATGTCTGTTTTTTGTTTCATTTGATCTAATGATGGAGTCCTATCCACCAACCCAAGTTGGAGAGTGAAGTGAATTGAGTAGTTGACGTATTGCCCAGATTACTTAGTTATTAGATACCCCTGTCGCAACTCAAAAGCAATTGAGCAGACACAAAAATGGAGTTAGTAGAATGTGTTCAGAAGTATGTCTGCAGGGTACATTTAACTTTGTTCAGCATGTATTTTTATGTGAAAATGAAAAGGAAATTAACACAATAATACCACGTGATGATGGAAGCACAAAGCTATGTAGGCCACAGCCATCGCGTAGGTTAGTTTAGGTTAGCAAATAAAGAGAGCGGCAGCACAAACATGCCTTATCTGTCATTTTCTTCTGGCATATGTGCATGCAACAGACAACAATTTCCATGGTGAAAACTAAAAACAAGAAAAAATATTTAAGTAAATGCATATCATAAAGGGGTAAAACTTCAAGGAACTGATATGAGTGTAACTTGGACAAAAGGAGTCACAGCATTGGCAGAGGACTCCAGAATCCATGCCATGTGGTGTGAATGGCAGCACAACTGGCTCAGCCAATAAGCATCGAGTCAGCCTGGTCATATGAGTGGCCTGAGCCAATAAGCATTGAGTAAGCCTGGTCATAGGGCTGGCCTACCCAATGGGCATCATTCCAGCCTTGTCATAGAACTGGCTGAGCTAATGGGCATTAAGTGAGCCAGTCAGGAGAATCGCTCCTGTACATCACTGCAGGATGCAACAGGCAGAAAAGGTGCTCCCTATAACATGAATGAAACATAAAAGAACGGGAACAGGTCGAATGGGAGAAGAAATCTGACAGATGGACAGAGAAAACAGGAGTGAGCAGGAGAGGGTACCGACCTTTTTGTTAATGACATCTGGGTCATTCCTACTATGCCGTGCATTTACTCTCCACATCAAATATGTCTTAATATATCAATAAAATGCCGCATTTTTAAACATAAAAGGTGGAAAGTTAAATTCTCAAGGTGTTTCTTCATTTTTTCCGTGCCCTAGATAAAATGTTATCGTATGATCATTGGTTAGTAGCTAATGGATTTAGAGGTTATTATTTCATCCTCAGTATAACTGTCCTTTATTATAGTCAGCTGCTTAATAACATTATACTCCAGGACGTAACACTATATATGGTGGGAAAACAAGAGCACAAAGATCAGTACCTATTAGCAATTAATTTCAAACGTGGTCTCTGAATTTACTTTGCTCCACTCTACTCCGCCTTATGCTCACTCCCTTAAGCAATGGCTGACTAAAGTTTTGTTGCCATCCTGTAAAAGAATATCTTGTTTGGCAAGTTCCTCCAAACCAAAATGGGGAACTGCCTTAATATTAAATTTGAAATCTACGTGTTTGTGATTTCATGAAAAACGGAAGTATATTTTCCATCCTTAAAAATTTAAGAAATTAACAGTTTACTTATATATTAAGACATACTTGATGGGGACTGGAAAAGGTACTGCATAGTCGGAATGACCGTTCTACTGTAAAAGGAAGATAGAAAACAAAAGGCAAACCCAAACTAAGAAACAGAATGATATCTACCGGGCAAAGTAGTTTGTTTACCATAGCGTGTCCAATGCCTGCGTGCTTTGTGGGAAAGGGGAAGAAGGGGGATTAAAAACGGTGAACAGAATACCGGTTGTTACTGAAAAAAGATTTGATGGTTTCAGGTTAGTACATTCTGGAACATCCAAAGGTAACGGTTAGTAAAATGACACATTCCATGAATGACAGGTTAGTTGTTTTTTTTTTCTAAAGCAGATTAGTAATGCAGAAAGAGGAAAACACAAGTTACACAAAAATAAAAAGCAGGACTAGTGAGAAAGCTCTGTATGACAAAGAGCAACAAGCCCCCTGTCGCTAATCACCCCCTGACCCTACCTGACCCAATATTTTTATTTACAGGGAATCTGGCTGGCTCTTCTCACTGACTTCAGTGTCTCTCTTTGGGAAGGTTCATCTCTAAAGTTCCTCTCCATGTCCGCTGCTCAGAAGTGCTTTGAGTCTTACCTCTCTGGTAGGTCCTTCCAGATGTCTTGGGGAGCAGAAGTGTCTAAACCAAATCAAGTAACAAATGGGGTGCCTCAAGGCTAAGTCCCTGGCCCCATCCTCTTTCCTCTATACACCTCCTCTCTAGGTTGAATTATTCTGTTGCACTCAGAAACAGCTCACATTGCTAAGCAGATTACGTCAAACTCTACCCGACCTTGACTCCACAGGATACCATAGTCTCTGCTTGGATTTCCATGCACCCCGTTGATGTTGCAACCTGGAAAAGGAATCGCCCCTTCAAACTGAACCTCAAGAAAACTGAGCTTCTTGTCTTTCCTCCTAAGCCTACTATTCTACACAAAATCACTGTCCAGCTTAATCAATGTAAACTCCATCAACCCACAGGTAATGATCAATGACCAACTATTATTTGCTGACTATACTGCAGCTATTTCCAGATATTTCAGATTTGCTTTGTGTAACATCAGGAAAATCAGAACTTATCTAGCAGGATATGCTGATTAACTCAATATGCGGGTCATCTCATTGTTGACTGTAAATCGAAGGGGCTGCCAGCTCGTACTGTACAGCCACTGCAAAAGAATTAAAATGCAGCACCACATCTGCTATTCAACCAGCTACAATGCTCATATGTTAAACATCTCTTTAACTCATCTAACTGGTTCCCTATAAGCGTTCACATCAACTTCAAGTCTGTGATGCTTGCTTTCAGAACGCTTAATGGAAGAGCAGCTACCTATGTTGTGTTTCTCCTCATGACCTCTTCCACGTCTCACCCCCCATAATTAATAAGATAAAAAGATAAGAGAATGTCACCTTGTGTTTCAGTCACCACATGGTCCCATCTACTATATACTATATTATATAGATGTTTTTCATGCATGGTTCCTCAATGGTAGAATTAGCTACCCAACTACATGCTGACTACAGCATCCCCCATAACCTACAACAAACACCATAAGACCCATCTCTTCTAGGAACACCTGAACAAAAGTCATCCTGCCACTTGTTCTCTCTAACTCTGTCCTTGTTAACTTCCGATTAAACTGTTCCACGTAGCACTTCAAGTTGTTCTGTTTACAGATATTGCTGGTCACTCATTCAAAACACTTCTAATTCGGGGAGATGTCTGTTGCTTTGAATAAAAGTATCTGCTACATAAAAACAATTAATGTAGGCTCCAAAATGACTGACATTTCGCATCAGGTGGCTAACAGGAAAAACCCAAACATCATATTTTTGGTTCATACAGTGTCGCAAGCCTTTTCAATACCGTTTGATTTACTCAAATTTAATTTTCATGAAAAACTTGGCTGCACTACACAACCAATTTTCTAAACTGAGACAAAGCAATTAGTCAAACTGATGTTTTTCCCAAACTGTCAGCATTGACTGGAATTAAAGAAGACTTCCAGAGCATACATTTGTAAGTAATATGTGTGCAATAAACTAGCCTTGCCATTATTCCACAGATATGGTATACTGTATTTGTTCTCCTTGCATGCATTTGTTTTAGTTGCCTCTCTAGAAATAAGAAAGGAGAGAGGAGAGGATGTGACTATAAATGTGGTTCCTTACTCAAAAACACAACATATTCAATTAAGTATTTGTTTAATGTAAAGCATCAAGCCCTGTTTGTGATATTTATATGTACTGATCGCGGGTGTGGTTTGCTTGTCAGAGTTCGTCTTCAATGCTCTCCCGCCATCGCTCTTTTTGGCTGTTACCTGACGTAAATTCCTGGTTACTTTGACATCGTGCCATTCATTGTCATTAAATTTGCCGTTGACGGGCTCCACCAGGGCCTCGAAGGCTCCGGAGCCCAGGTTGATGACGAGGGAGACGGCGCCGTTCTTCAGCGCCAGGTTGACGTAGTCGGCCGACTTGCCGGTGTGCAGCATCAGCCCGTTGCGCTGCAGCGTGCGGAAGGACAGCGTGATCTCGTCACTGCTGCTCTGGATCGGGTTCAGTGACAGGTCGTAACGGAAGAACTCCGACCCTTTGAATGTCGCCACGTATTCTTCTTTGCCTGCAAAGGAGAGCCAGAGGGAGACAGAAAGGCAGAGAGAAGAAAAATATGTGAATAAGTTAGACAACAATCCCAAATGAGCCATTCACTGTTACTGGCTTTCTATTTTTATTTTTATTTATTTGCTTTTCTTTTTTGTTTTATTGCACTGAACAGGAGCAGCCCTCCTTGTCTATTCGATATACAATGGCTAATTTTTCTATTCTATTCTATTCTATTCTGTCTGCTAATGGAATCGAAATCTCAATGGACCCAATGTCAACCTTTTAAGATAAATGAGGACGTCTTGGCGTGAATTTAGCAGTGTGAGGAATTACACGTCTTTGTAGATATCAGAATTGCCGTACTGCAATCCTGCCATACTGTCACACGGTGGTCATGCCTGCTTCTCAGACCCTTAGCATTTCTGAATAAACCTGGAACACAATTCACTAGCTTACTGCACGATATGAACAATTTACTGTAAGATTCTATAGAATTTTCAGCAACTTCGCTAGACATTTTTTGGTCAACACTTTTTATAATTCTTCGTAAAAAGTTAAATAAATACAAACACACAAAGCACACAAACTGTTTCAATCACTACCTACAAAACAGAGGCGGTACTCAAATTGATATACCTAACTCATATGTACTAAGCTCAGACTGATTCAAACACGGATCTTTTTCACACACGCAGCCGTAATGTCACAGGAGCAGATGGAGAGTACAGATGCCAGGGATTGCCCTAAAGTGTAGAGATGCTGGGATAATCATAGAGGACTGCTGGATCTCTCCCATAGTCAGTTTATCTGCTTCTGCACCTCCACTCAGGTGACTCATTTGCTGAGTCATATCTGCCCTCCCACCCAACTCCAAAGGGACATTTTAATATATTTTTGAATACCAGACAAAGGAACAAAGCTTCACGAGAAGCACATAACAAGCGTTCAGTCGTGATTTAACCTGAATTTCCATTCTGTTGGAAATATGTTTGGACTAAAACCAGTCCCTCTGCTTTGCGTGAGGTCATCACGGGTTGGCATCATTTCAGGGAAAGAATTGGGAAGTATCCAGCAGCTTCATGTTGCCTTCTGGAGACCATATTCAGTACATGGCATTCCTCCAGAATGTTCTGTCTTCTGTCTGTGTGGGTCAACAGACTTCCCACTGCGACAAGTGAGCCCATACACTTTGTTTCTAGACACCCAACTTCTATTTTACCTCCAGCTTTTCAAAGTGTTATAGCCTTTGATGGGGTGGCATGGTGGTGCAGTGGTTAGCACTGTTGTCTCACACCTCTGGGACCAGGGTTCCCTGTGGGAGGAGTTTGCACTTTCTCCCCATGTCGTCGTTTTACTGTAGTTTCCTCCCACAGTCCAAAAAACATGCTGGGGCTAATTGGAGTTGCCAAATTGCCCATAGTTGTGAGTGTGCCCTGTGATGGGTTGGCCCCCCATCCTGGGTTGTTCTGTAGCTTCTGGGATAGGCTCTGCGACCCACAAGGATAAGCGGCTTCAGAAGATGGATGGTCTTTGACAAAGCTATGGACCTTCTCATAAAATTTACAAAATATAATTTGCACGTGAAGCCAAAGAAAAGGATTATTTTGATTTAGAATTCACTTGTTTATTCTCCTCACAGTCAATAGTGTTCTTAAAAGTTTTCATCAACACCAAAATTCAAAGGCATTAATATTCCTCATGATCTGTTTATTCATATTCAGAACAATTGAGATCTTTGTTCTTAGAGATATGTTGGTGCTTTTAAATATTTCCATTCACTTTCAGTCACTTCTGTGCCAACTGTCTTTCTACAATGTATTTCCTGGCTGCTGGATCCACAGTTGTTGATAATTGCTCTAAGGAGGCAAAAGCTGTCTGTAATCTCAAAGCATTCACCATCACCACTAAAGTTAACTGCCATTCCCATAATCAGAACCTTTGCTTTCCTCACATTTTATTCTTAGTCATATCTTATCAGTGTCCTCAGACCCTCTCCTTCATTCTCTATAAATGGGGTGTTCGATGGCCAGGTTATTGATGCTTCTTTCGGTAATGTTTAGCTTTACCTGCATGTATATTTCCACTGGAATGACAACTATCCCTGTAGCTTTGTCTTTTTTCCCCCCAGTTTTGTTCTCTTCTCAGTTTAGTTCCAGTTCACTTCCAGTTTATCTTTGTTTCAGCTTGTATTTTTATCAAGCTTCATCATTTAGTTTTAATTTCAGCTTTAAAAATGAAGTCCTCAAATGAAAACACACAGCACGCATTATGAATAGGGCCACAGCTTTATCTAGCATTCTAGGTCCCGAGTCCCATAACATACACATAAAAATATATGTTTCTTCTCTCACTCACAGTTTCTCTACAAGTTGCACTTGTATAACTATGTAGATGACAAAGAATCTTGAACCTTGAATTGTAACCGTGCCGATATGTCAAAAGAGCAGACTGATAACTCCAGCAGTGTCCAGCATTGTGAGCTTTGGGTCCCGGACACTATAGGGCCGGCAATTCACACAACCTGCTAGTCATCTCCAATTCGACAAACAGCTGAACCAGGGCAGTCTCCCTCTTTTATGCTTGAGAAACTAAACTGGCCAGAGAGCTCCCTTGTGCGCAATGCAGTCACCATCTGTTATATAGGGACTGTACACTTAACGAGGGCTTTCACTGCCAACATAGTATTACTTCTCTGATTGCATTAACACGCTACTTGGCTAATTTACTTTTAAGAAAATTCTGCACAATGGCGTAAATAGGATAAATTATCATAATTTGCAATATTTGTTTTATCTTATTGAAGGATAATACCTTACAATGAGGATCTTTCCAGTTATTAAGTGTAGTTTCAATGGTTGTCAAGCTTCTGTTTACCATTTGCCAAACTGGTTTTAGAATTATAGTTTTTTTTTGTTCCTAAACATTCAATGCTTTTATGCTGTAGCTGCTTTATTTGACCCTAAGAAAGGGTGCCCCAGCTACCCTATGGACTCCAGACCAGTTCCTTTCACTTCACATTTCATGAAGACCCTTGAGAGGCTGGTAGTGAAGCAGCTCTGACCCCTGGTACTCTAACAGACCAGCTGGATCCCCTGCAGTTTGCCTACCAGGCACACATAGGTGTGGACAGTGCTCAGATCAACAAGCTCCACAGAGCTGACTCGGGACCACAGTCAGGATCATGTTCTTTGACATTCTTTGATGTTCCAGTGCCTTTAACACCTCCCAACCTCTCAGATTGGGGAATAAGTTCAGGACAATGCCTGGGTCATGGACAACCTAAGTAACAGATGGTGGTTTCTGAAGTTCTGGGACTGTGCGTCGGAGCTGGGAGTGAGCAACACTGGGGCACCTCAGGGAACCGTCCTGTCCCCTGGCCTGTTTAACCTTTGCACATCAACTCCAGCTCTTGCCATGTACAGAAGTTCTCTGACAACTCCTCCATTGAAGGATACATCGGCATTGGAGGTGAGTCAGAGTACAGAGGACTAGTAGAGGACTCTTGTAGAGCAGGGAGAACAATCTGCAGCTCAACATCAGCACGACAATGGACTGGCCCTCAACAAACTTATCAAGAAGACCAGCTCCAGTACAGGAGTGACCCTTAACATACTCATCAGGAAAGCCAACTCCATCACAGGATTGACCCTGAACAGACTCATCAGGAAGGCCAGCTCAATCACAGCACTGACTCTGAACAGACTCATCAGGAAGGCCAGCTCAATCACAGCACTGACTCTGAACAAACTCGTCAGGGAGGCCAGCCCAATCACAGCACTGACCCTGAACAACTTCATCAGGAAGGCCAGCTCAATCACAGCACTGACCCTGAACAACTTCATCAGGAAGGCCAGCTCAATCACAGCCCTGACCCTGAACAACTTCATCAGGAAGGCCAGCTCAATCACAGCACTGACCCTGAACAACTTCATCAGGACGGCCAGCTCAATCACAGCACTGACCCTGGAAGCACTGCAGGCAGTAGCAGAGAAGCAATGTAAGCAGTTGGATAATATGAAAAACAATTCTGCCCATCCACTTCAGGGGGCATTATCCTGGAGCACATTTAACCACCGGCTCATTCCACCACAGTCAGCTACTACTACTAGCTAATGCTACCACCTATGCATATTGGGGTCACAACAAAGGGCAGCCACCTCAAGGTACGCAGGGAGATGGAGCTGGGACTGCTGACCTTCTGTTCACAGACACAGCCGGCCGAAGCACCCACCACTCCCAAACAAAAACTACCCAAACCGTCAAACACAAAACTTACAAACATCCCCCATTAGACAAACAATGAAGAGGCACCCTACATTAAAACTAGGCAATTAGTGCAGGGAAGTACTGTCCATGCTTAAAGTGACCGTGCAGCAGATGTAAAGAGCATTATCCAGAATCAGGAGATGTGGGCAGCATGGCAGCCCGGAACCGGAAGGGGTTCTATTGAACAAAAAGATGACTCGAGTATCTGCGACTCAAAAAAACCAAAGTCCCAAAGTCCACACTGTATGTCAATAGTCTGTATGCAGCCCATGATTTCTTATATCAGCTTGATGCTTCTCAGCATTGTGCACACACCCACGTAGTTAAGTCACGCCCACATTGTCACTGCCAAGTCAGAAACGATCCGCTTAGCATACAAGAACCAATAGGAGTTTCTGTGCAAGACATACAATAAAAATAACCACACTGCAAAGTGCCAA
The DNA here is from genome assembly GCA_026780765.1 of Petrocephalus schoutedeni. Taxonomy (NCBI): domain Eukaryota; kingdom Metazoa; phylum Chordata; class Actinopteri; order Osteoglossiformes; family Mormyridae; genus Petrocephalus; species Petrocephalus schoutedeni. The sequence goes on from JAODKL010000041.1 coordinate 94,806, forward strand.
TACTGCAAAGCATCCATAATTGAGGTGGCCGGCACAGCTTCCAATTCCTACCGACATCTGGAAGGAAAACGTAAAAACAAGCGGGCAATGCAAGCTCAGAGAGGCAAGTGTCTAGCCAAAATCTGTTTTAAATTATATCTGATAACAATGCAGCTAGCTAACCATCGTCGTAGAATAAAAATTTCATACTTTATTAAAACCCCTTTAGGGTAAATTTAGGGTCCCCTCTTTAATGTGTGCTGGTTCTTCGGTTGTCTAAGGGGGCCACTTTCGATCGTTCAGGCAGCCGCACAGACACCCCCAGCCGTTCCGCTCAGCATGTCTCTGGCAGAGGCGGATGGTTTGGGGGCCTGTGTTCACATGCTAATCTTCTTATTTAACAAAAGCTCATTACTAAATACATCAGATAAGAGCTTTTCTAATGTGACCTTTGTGGAATCTCTGTAACCTCTACGGAACACTGGAATCATGTGACCAAAGATATCTCTTCTGGCTTTGAGGTTTCCTCCGTCTGGGAGTACGAATGAGGCAATGTCCTAGAGGCTGTGATGTTCACCGCAGTACAAGCAAACATCCTAATGACCAGGAAGAGGAACTTCCCTGCTCTGTTTGCATATTACTTAGAGGGAAGGTGGAATGGGAAATAAAAAGCAAAGTTAAAACAAATCTGGTATCAATTAAGCTGTTTGTGTTCCTA
>JAODKL010000041.1:101811-117755 GCA_026780765.1 Petrocephalus schoutedeni
AGTGGAAAACCCCGCGAAAGTGAGCTGAACTGAACCGTACCGTACCGTACTATGCAGTGGAAAAGCGCCATTAGAGGGAAGGTGGAATGGGAAATAAAAAGCAAAGTTAAAACAAATCTGGTATCAATTAAGCTGTTTGTGTTCCTATCTATCCTCCCATAGCCCGATTGCTGCAGTTCTCACTCCCAGAAGCTGGCAGAAATGGCAGCATTGACTTTGAACCTCTCAGCCTATTCCGCAGCGCTGCAGCTCTGTAAGACAGAGATCAGCAGCCCCTGCATAGCCCTGTGCGCGCTGGGAGCTGACGGGTACCCTGCCCCAGGAGAGTAAATCAAATCAAGGGGTTCTATGGAGCAAAAAGACGACACAAATAATATGGAGCTAGACCATTCAGAAGTTTATAGTTTAGAATCTGCAGCTTTAAATCATTATGAAATCAAGGTAAAAAAGCCAGGTGCAGCTGGAACCTATTGAGCGCTTAGATGCCTATTGTCATGTGTCTCCACCTCCTGTATCCTTCAATTGATGTTGAAAGCCCTCTGCAGAGCTGTGTCATTGCTTCATGACATTTCATTACATTCTGAAGCTGCTGCCACTACAAAATGTATATAGCAGAAACACTGCAATAGTAATAATAAATAAAGTGATCAGGCTGAGCTCACTCCTTCTGCTCCCAGTCGCAAACATACATAAACGCGGACACACACACACACACACACACAGCTCGGAAGCCATCCCCATGGCAACACCAGGCAATGGCTCTGTCAATCACAAGCACATAATCTATTATTTGGTGATTTTCTGCTAATTGGTGGTCTTTAAATTATTGCAAAGCATCAAAACACCAGACAATGTTCATACGATTAAACGGCATCAGCAGTAAAGCGTTTCCATCTATAACGAAAAGATAAATACATGAGAAAAGACATTAATAAGAAGAATTAACTTTTATGTATCTATCTTAAATGTATGCTTGCGGGTTGAGAGACCACTTGGCTGCAGATGTGCGAATTGATGCACTGTACACACATGTATGCTGCGATCTGACGTCGGAGGGGGCAGTGTTAGCACAGGCCAGCACTGCCTCTGTCCTCTCAGGGATGTCATACAGCTGCATATCTTTACTTGTACCCCTCAGGATGGTCTCAGCAACTTCATATGTACATGTGAGCTGTCATATGTCACAAGGCTGAAAGGCAGGATCGATGACCTCACTTCCCCATCTATACAAGTCCCATGTTTCTTTTCACAATGACGCTCAAAGCTGCCCCTTTGAAGGCTACCTTTACAAGGCAGGGACCTCCTGGTAGCACCCTCTGTGAGTGGTCACCATCCTTTGGGAGGCAGTAGAGGTGAGTCAGTGCTGCAAGTGCTATATTGATGTGCCTCTGATGTAATACATCCATCGCTCTTCCAGCCACTTGCCCTGGTTTGTTTTTTGTGGAACATTTCCTGGGGCATTTCTCGCTGGTGGTGAGAAGTTTCTCACAAAGGCAGCACACTTTGAGCGAGCACGGATGGAAATGACTGGCGCGGATGGCACACGTGGAGCTCACGGGAAAACAGCAGCGCTAAGCTTCAGAACAGATAAACTGTGAATTTCTTAGAGAACGGAGAAATCATAGCTAATTATGTTGCTGCGAAATAGTATTTAAAATAGTTAATTCATCATTGGATTTTCAAACATGTTCCTAAATATTCAACAATGCCGGCTCATCCCCACTCTCCACTCAAGCTGAAAAACAATTTGGTCATATATGGATACTAGTACATACTAGTAGTTAGTATTCATGACAATGGCCCCTTTCCTTGGGACACAGATGCCCGGACCATCATGAACCACCTAATGGCCAATCATCCATCTTCTAACAGGTTATTCTTGTTGGGGTCAGAGGGGTTAATATCCATCTATCCCTCCATTCATCAATTTTCCATACACACTGTCCTATGCAAAGTGCCAGGGGTCTGCAGCATGTCCTCCAAGTGCTGGGCGCAAGGCAGGAAACAGTTCAGAGCGGGGTGCCAACCCATCGCGGGGGGGAATGTCTGCTTGCACTTTTTATTATGGTATAATTCTACTTAAATTAAGGAATATGTTGAATTCACTCGTCTTCCAAAGCCAATGAAACTCCAAGGCCAAGTGCGGCTCCCTGGCAGCTGAGGCTCTCCTCAAAGCCACTCTGTCGCGGCGGAAATTTAAATCCTGCAAACAGGCACTGGTGTGCATTATTTATGCATCTGGCGAAGCTGGCTTCCACCTTGGGGAAGTACTGCCAATCGTGCATTATTCATTCTGCATTTACCTGCAAAGAAAGCGAAGACCCCTGTCTGGCACAACAAACACCACAGACAGGGCTGGAATACTTGGCTGTTCAAAGACACGTCGGCCTGTCATTGACAGTCATGTTGGGTACAAAGTCAGCCCCATCCAAGTCCTCTTTGCTTCATTAATTCTGAAAAGTACCTCCAACAATTCTCTCATTTTTCAGGCAATTGTAGAGGTATCTTGGTCTAGCGCAGAATGTGATGTCAAGAGGTTGGCTGGCTTGGAATTCATACATTAACTTACAGCCACATAATATTACATGGTCTGTATTATGCCACCTTAAAACAAAGATTTGCAATCTCATACTAAGTATTCTAGTATCAAAGATGTAGGGTTGAAACTAGAAATTGAACTAACGTTATATATTTTTTTATTAGTCCTGGTGCGTGACCACACTGTCGAGCCAACTGGCAATATCACGAGCTTGCCAACTAACTAGCGGACCTACTAGCTTCCAAACTAATGGAACTGCTTTTATCAGCAAAACAGCGACTGTGGATATCACAATCAACTTAATTTAACAAAATTTGCTGAAGCAGACTGTTTCATTCATACTGATGTTTCAAATATTATTATATTTCTGGAGCTTGCAGAAAAGCTGAAACTCGCAGGTTTCTAGTGGCATGATAACATGATGTTATATGACAGAGCCACCCGAAGAACCACCATGCAACCCTTTCGAATGTCATATAAAAGAGTGTAATGCATGATGCGCCAACAAAGTCAATGCCAATTTTAGAGAAAATAACACATTTGCTCACACATACATATAAATACCCCTTATAAAAAATCCATACAGGCAAAATCTTCAGGCCCCATGTGAGTTTAAAAAAATAATTAAATGTGCTTATATGCATGTATACAAAGCACATAAATATGCATATATTGCATAACTCTGCCGTGAAGGGGTCCATTTGTCCCCCTGTACTGTATATAGTAAGAGCTTCTTAGTTTGTATTTCATGTACACAGCGATAGATTAACATTTTCATACTCCTCCAGACTGCCTTCTTATTGATTTAGTGCTTTTACATTGATCATAGAATATGTAACAGTATATTAAGAATAATGATGATCACACCTTCAAATTTACAGTCAGTACATTTACATGGCGTTAGAAAAAAATCTAATTATTGTGTTAGTCCTAAAGTTAGACTAAAACAGGACTTTTAAGATGGCCTAGTCGAGCTATAACAATAACAATAGCTCGACTTAAGTGTGCATGTTAACGAGCTGAGGTAGGAGGCTGCGGACATGTACCCTCGAAGGGTCACATGGAATACGGCTCATCACTAGGGCTTGTCACACCTACTTTAGTAAGATTACTGTAGTACACTTTAAGCAAAGGGTTTGTAAAGTGCACAAAAGAAGGGCTGAGTAGTTGAATCTTGGTTTCCCCTTCTACCAGTGCAGGAGGGTACGGTCGGGGTTAAACTGCGCTGGTGTCATCTTCTGCAAGCATCAGCCCTGACAACAGCAGCGGTCGCCCACAGCTGAGTCTGCTGACAGGCATGGTGTAGTTGCCAGGCAACAGCATTGCTCTGAAAAGCCCCTACAGAGAGACACAGAGGGGGTCCGACGGCTTCTTAGCTTCCCGAGGAGCCTCAGTTAAAATGTCACGATGTTCTTACACCAGAGATTCTCCATCTTCATACATGAGCTCTTTTGGTCTCTGCTCCAGCAGCTTCTGAGAAGACGGTTTGCATGCCGGCAACAGATAGCTATATTGCTAAATATATACAGGTATATTCAGTTTCCAGATCAGAAAATACAGTGAATTAACCCAATTCCACAGCATACTGTGACTTTGAGCATATTTTTCTCCTCCTAATGAAATACATACAAAAGGTAACTCAGAAGACCTAAAATATTGTGAAACAGGAAAAATTCAGTCTCATTACAATGAAATTTAAATGTTTAAATGTTTGTCTCAGATAAGTAAGAACACAAGAAGATGCTTTTGTGAAAATTCCCTAAGAATGCCTATTTGTCAGATAGTCAAGTGCTGATCCTAAAAGATGTGCTCATTTTTACTATCTTGATTATTATGGTAACAATTTTCAATGTTTATGTCAGTGTTTATTAAAGCATAGTAGACTACTGCTGTAACATGAAAGAAAGGCACTGGAATACATTCTGCTGTACGTGAACAGTCTTGCTAAAATCAGTGATGTCAGGTCTTTCTGGGTTTTAAGACCATTTATCACAGTACATGTGCCAGGGTCAGAAAGCCTCTGAGTAATGAAACTGGCTGAATCCTCCTTCTGGAGTGTCTAATACCACAATAAGCACAATAAATGTTGCTACTCCAACAGTGTAGAATGCACGGTTATTACATAATTGCAATTTACACACATTCCTAAATTCTACTTCACTGCAGTGATTACTAGCCAGTGATGGTTAAATCACTCTTTCTATATATTCATCCATATACTGATAGATATTAAGATACTACTAGGCAGACTAGAAAAGTGAGTGGGTCTTTCTGCCGTGTTAAATTGGTATGAATCGTACTTACAAGATCGGGACTACTTTGTCTCAATAGGAAATTATGAATCTGAGCAAACAAAAATCACATGTGGTGTTCCTCAGGAATCTATTCTTGGGCCTCTTCTATTCAACATTTACATGCCCCCCCTCCCTCAAATAATGGAACACTATAACATATCTTACAATAATTATGCAGATGTACATTACAGTGCCACCATGTGACTATGGTCCCTTCGATTCAATGAGTATGTGAGATGAACAAATCATGAAATTAATGTGCCAGAATTTTCTACAGAAAAAATTGATATAACTGTTTTTGACCCCCAAAAAGAATGAATCCATGACACTAAAAACTACAAATCAAGCTAGAAATCTTGGTGCAGTTCTAGACTTCAATTTCAACAGCCACATAATGTTAATAACAAAATTAGCCTAATACCACCTGTCTAATTAGGATATTGAAAAGCTTGCTCATGCATTTATTTTCAGCAGGCTAAACTATTACTATAGTGTCTTTACAGGTCTTTGTAAAAAAAAACTGCAGTTCATCCAGAAAGCTGCCACAAACAGTCCTCACTAACACCAAAAAATCATATATCACACCCGTCCTTAAATCACTACACTGGCTTTCTGTGCATTTAAAAATACTACTTTTGTGCAAAGAACTAAATAATCTCAGGCCAGAATATATTCCTAATTGACTTTATGAAGCATCCAGACCCTTGAGGTCTTCTGGGAGAGGCTTTCTCAGTGCTCCTGGAATCAAGACCAAGCAGGGTGACGCAGCGGTCAGTTCCTATGCTCTCCTCCTGTGGAACCGGCTTCCTGAAGACCTGAGGTCAGCTGCAACTGTCAGGTCATTCAAATCAGGGCTTAAAACATAACTGTTTGCTGCAGCTTTTCAATAAATTAAATCAGTTTAGCCATATACAGTCTTGCAGTGGACAGTGGATGAAGGCAGAGGAGGAATTCAGAAGTAGTGACATGTGTAATTTTTATTTCTTCCTTTGCGTGGAAAAACAAACTGAAGTAAACTGTACAAAAAAAAAAAAAGTGCGAGTGTACAACAGATCGCAGAGATCGCAGAGTGTTGATAAAACTTAAACAAATCCAAAAACAGCCAAACCGATGCATTGTCATGTTTCTTAAAAAGAAGTGCAGTTCGTATTGTACCAGACCACTGTAGATGCCCCCCCAAGCTAGCATATACAGAGGAAGTTAATTACAATAAATAATGATCTATAATGAAACAATTATTCCTGTTCAAAAGTAATCAAAGTGAGCGGCACGGTAGCAGAAAAATTCTGTGACTCTTTTTAATGATGGTATATGCTGGCTTACACTGAATCCCTGCTACTGGTACCCCTTCACTGCTCAGTCCATGACACACTGTCACTACAATGGAGCCTCAGTTGACTATTTCTGGCTTTTAGTTTCTGTTCTTGTCTTTCAAATGATACTTTAATGTTTTTTTATAAATGTATTCTTTTGTGTTTGTGAAGCACTCTGTATTGCCATGCATCTGAATCGTGCTATGTAAATGAACTTACCTTGCCTTAATTAGTACATTCAGTTCTATATATTCATTTATATACTGAAATTAATTAAAAATACACACAGTATAAAGACCTTCTTCTCCAGGGCCATGCGTTATAAATTTTCAGTTTCTACTGATCAGCTAGGATATTCCCTGGACAGAGCGTGGATGAGAGATTAAATGCTGTACAGCTCAGAGTTGTTTTTTTTTCTTGTATAAATAATTGGGTTACTCCTCATTGGCTCCCAGGAGGTGGTCCCACCCACACCGGGTAGAAAACCCTGCCCAGCCTCCCCAGTGACCTTAGCCATGTAAACAACGACATTATAAAGGTGTGACATCTTTTTATTCAGTTTTTAATCTGCCAACATCTCCATTTGCTTCCAGTAGAGCCCTGGGGCCCTTAACTAACATGCCCAGGCTTGGGGAAGCTCCATATGACGGAGAAAGCCCAACAGACCAGACATTGACAGGTGCAGGACACTGGCTTGTAGAACCGAACTTCCATTAATGAATTAATGAATAAGAAATTATATAAAGTCATAGATTATAAGTATGGATGCTATTATATGGTACTCGTAGTACTGATAATTGATTCAGATTCTTAATGAAAATGAATCCCATGTTTTTACCTCTCTGACCCATCTCCCAAGGTCAGGCTGACCTACAGCAAGAAGATGTTTGTGGTAGAACTATTAATTTCTGCAGTATGGAAAAGATAATATTTATTTCGAGTCCCTGACAATATCGTGCTGACCAATAATAGAAGCACTGATTTTTTTGTCATTTTGAAATGTCATTAATGTAATGTAACAATGTGCAGTACCCTAACCCTGATCATACAAAAACATGCTTTCACGCTTAGAACAAACACGACCCCACATTAAATATAAATACATAAAAATAGCCATATTCCCCATACACACTGACTCACCAGTCACAGATGGAAGGGACACAGCCACTAGTCAGCATCCTATAGAAGCCTCCTACTTTCTTTTGACTGGGTGTTTTCCTTCTGTTCTCTCATCCCGACTCTGAACACCTCACAACAAACATACCAAGTTCAGTGGGAACTTAAGGTTTGAGGCTCTGAAGACAAGGGACTTTCATTTAGCCCGGGGGATGGGGAAGTGCCAGCGGTGCACAGCATACCTCCCGGGGGCTGCTGCTGCTGCCGCTCTCTTTCCCACACTGTCTCTCCTCTCTGCACGTGTCCCCGAAACGCCAAGCGCATGTGGATTTACATTTGACACAAGTACGGAGCTTGGAGCTAAATGTGGTTTTTAGAGGCTAAAACTAAAAACTTCTCTTTAACAAGCACAGAAATGTGGATGCAGAAAGACATGTAACTTAATACTGAGTGGGACATGCATATTTATATAACTTAAGCAGAGCACAAACGTAAAACTAAAGTCATATAAACGTAACATAAAGGTAACTGAAGGTAGGTGACTGATAGTGCTGTGGGTAGCACAGCAGCCTCATAGCCCGATGCTCGGTTTCTGCTTGGCCTCTCAGAGTTACTGGTCTCCTCCCACCACACGGCTTTGGTGTACCTAAGTTTATATTCTATTTGTTTAGCAGCAGCAACAATGGCAGCAGGGCCAGCCAGTTCCAAGGGCCTTGCTGATCACTCTGCTGATGCTGGGATCCGACCTGGCTGCCGTCAGATCACAGGCCACTAACCAATTCACCCCACCCCTCCCCACAGAGTATGACTGTGTATGTGTGTGCGTGTCCTGTGATGGACGAGCACCCTGTCTGAGGTATTTACTGGAATAGGCTGCAGACTGACATCATACTGAATAAGTGATTATGGATGGATGGGGTGATGGATAATCCAAACTCCGGTCATATGCCAGCTAGAGAGGACAAAATTGCAATCGTGGTCCAGGACAGTTCTGACCAAAGAAATGAGGCTGAATATTTGATACATTACATCAGCTAATCACTGCACAAAAGGTTTATGATTCACAGTTTGCTTGCACTACTTCAGGCAATCACAGTCGAGCTGTTAGTAATAAATGCTCAGGGTCAGTCACCCACAGTCCTGGAGGGTCAACATTTAACATACTCGGGGTTAGCTGCCCACAGTCCTGGAGGCTCACCTCAAAAAATGCTCAAGGTCAGCCGCCTACAGTCCTAGAGACTCACTTCATAAAATGCTCGGGGTCAGCCCCCCACAATCCCAGAGACTTGCCTCATAAAATGCTCTGTGCCAGCCGGCCACAGTCCTGGAGGCTCAACATGTAAAATACTCGGGGTCAGCTGCCCAGTCCTGGAGGCTCACCTCGCAAAATGCTCAAAGTCAGCCGCCCACAGTCCTGGAGGCTCACCTTGTAAAATGTTCAAAGTCAGCCGCCCACAGTCCTGGAGGCTCACCTCGTAAAATGCTTGAAGTCAGCCGTCTACAGTCCTAGAGACTCGCTTCATAAAATGCTTGGGGTCAGCCGCCTACAGTCCTAGAGACTCACCTCATAAAACATTCGGGGTCTGTCACCCACAGTACTGGAGGCTCACCTCAAAAAATGCTCTGTGCCAGCCGCCCACAGTCCTGGAGGCTCAACATGTAAAATGCTCGATGTCAGCCACCTACAGTCCTAGAGACTCGCTTCATAAATTGTTCAGGGTCAGCCGCCTGTAGTCCTAGAAACTCGCTTCATAAAATGCTCAAGGTCTTCCGCCCACAGTCCTGGAGTCTCAACATGTAAAATACTTGGGCTCAGCTGCCCATAGTCCTGGAGTCTCAACATGTAAAATGCTTGAGGTCAGTAGCCCACAGTCCTGGAGGCTTACCTCGTAAAATTCTCAAAGTCAGCCGCCCACAGTCCTGGAGGCTCACCTCGTAAAATGCTTAAAATCAGCCGTCTACAGTCCTAGAGACTCACTTCATAAAATACTTGAAGTCAGCCGCCCACAGTCCTGGAGTCTCAACATGTAAAATACTTGGGTTCAGCTGCCCATAGTCCTGGAGTCTCAACATGTAAAATACTTTGGTTCAGCTGCCCATAGTCCTGGAGTCTCAACATGTAAAATACTTGGGTTCAGCTGCCCATAGTCCTGGAGTCTCAACATATAAAATACTTGGGTTCAGCTGCCCATAGTCCTGGAGTCTCAACATATAAAATACTTGGGTTCAGCTGCCCATAATCCTGGAGTCTCAACATGTAAAATTCTCGAGGTCAGCTGCCCATAATCCTGGAGTCTCAACATGTAAAATGCTTGGGTTCAGCTGCCCATAATCCTGGAGTCTCAACATATAAAATACTTGGGTTCAGCTGCCCATAATCCTGGAGTCTCAACATGTAAAATGCTCGAGGTCAGCTGCCCATAATCCTGGAGTCTCAACATGTAAAATGCTCGAGGTCAGCCGCCCACAGTCCTGGAGACTTGCCTCGTAAAACTGATAAACACTCAGCAGAAACATTCATCTACAGTACAGTTCCTTCCCACGTTATTTTTATTTATTGTCTCATTCATTTATATTTAGGCTTGGTGTCATTCTCAAACCTCCAAGTTGTAAGTGACAAAGTACATATCTATATATTAGAAAACAGGGGCTACCAAGTACCAACCTTTAAAACTTGGAGGGTGTCCGCTCAAAAAAAAGTACCTCATACACTACAGACCAGGCAGTTCTCAGAATACTAGCAGATAAGAGAAGTGACCCTTGCAAATGTGACACTACACTTGCTTAGTCTTAAACACAAAGGGAGCTGTTCACAAAGGCAACAGCCAAGTAATGCAGTTGCATAGTGTATCAGTTAACAAAACAGTATTGGCCAATATTTGTTAAAAGACATCAGCATTGTTCTGATGTGTTAGTCTTGGTTGATATTGCTGGTCAACATTTAGACATTAGTTAATATTCAAAGTTAGCAGTATCAGAGCTAAAGACATAACGAATAAAATAATGGATTTTGTCAGTTCATTCACCAATTACACGGCCAGCGCCCCACGTTTTTAATCCAAGATTAAGTCTGGCATGCAGAATGATATTTAATTTTCCACAGAGAATTAAAAAATAATGCATCCCCTCTGCTCAGCAAGCTCAGTAATATTTCAGAAAAGCCTCACACTTGTGCCAAACTGGGTTCGGCTCCTCACCATGGCTCTATGTGTGTGGAGTTTGCATGTACTTGCCATGTTATTGTGGGGTTTCCCCCACAGAATCAAAGAAACAGGCTGATCTAGAGTTGCAATGTTGTCTATAGCTGTGAATGTGTATGTGATTGGTGTCTGTACGCTGTAGTGGGTTAAACCCCTCCTGGGTTATTCCCTGCCCTGTGACTGATTGGTGTCCCATCCTGGGTTATTCTCTGCCCTGTGATTGGTAGGTGTCCCCTCCTGGATTATTCCTTGCGACTGGTTGTCGTCCCGTCCTGGACTACTCCCTGCCCTGTGACTGAATGGTGTCCCATCCTGGGTTATTCTCTGCCCTGTGATTGGTAGGTGTCCCCTCCTGGATTATTCCTTGCGATTGGTTGTCGTCCCGTCCTGGACTACTCCCTGCCCTGTGACTGATTGGTGTCCCATCCTGGGTTATTCCCTGCCCTGTGATTGATTGGCGTCCCCTCCTGGGTTATTCCCTGCAATGTGATGGGTTGGCGCCCTACCTGGGTTATTCCCTGCCCTGAGATTGATTGGTGTCCCCTTCTGGGTTATTTCTTGCCCTGCGATGGGTTGGCGCCCATCCTGGGTTATTCCCTGTGATTGGTTGGCATCCCCTCCTGGGTTATCCCCTGCCCTGTGATGGGTTGGTGCCCTTTCTGGGTTATTCCCTGCCCTGCGATGGGTTGGCACCCTTCCTGGGTTATTCCCTGTGATTGGTTGCCATCCCCTCCTGGGTTATTCCCTGCCCTGTGTTTGGTTGGTGTCCCCTCCTGGGTTATTCCCTGCTATGTGATAGGTTAGCGCCCCTCCTGGATTACTCCCTGCCCTGTGATGGGTTGGCACTCCACCCTGGGTTATTGCCTGCCCTGTGCCCATCATTTCTCACAGAGGAATTTTCCATCAATGTAAAATGGAAGATCATTAGCTGAATCGAGTGTCTTAAGAAACAACAGATAGAGGTTTATGATTATTGTTTAACACACAAAAGCCCAGTTAAACTGAACCATCGCAGTGACATCTGACCCATTTAATTACACTGTGCCCAGAAGTGACCGGACCATTTTCACGTTTGACTCGGCTATATGGGAGAGTGATCATTGAGTCACAATTCCATTACAGATAAGAGAGCAGAAATAAAGAAATAAATCAGAAATGTTTTCACAATGATAATGTGCTGAAATGGGCCCCCCTTCCTCACGTCTCTGTTTACATTTCTGCTCCCATGAATAACAGATGAGAATCATAACCTCTCCTGTAGTTACTACCTTCTGTGCTTGAACCTGTTGCTCCCCTCCATCAGCATCAGAGACAAACTGGCTGCAGATGAACCACTCGCCGGCCATTGGGTAGCGGTCATATGACACTGAGCCCGTTGGCCTCTCCGGTCTGCCACCAGAGGGCAAGGGATTCACAAGGCATAAAGAGATGGGAGGATCATTGCTGAATGGCGGCTCTATACACAACAATGCCGCCTTCACTGGCTGAATGGGTTGAGTACGCGACTCAGCACCGCACATCCCTAGCTATCCTTTAGGGGGCAGCATAGGGCTCACCCAACTGTGATCTGTGCCTCTGATTGGAAGGTCGCCAATTAACGCCATAGCAGAACATGTCCGTAGGCCCCAGAGCAACGGCCAGTAACCCCCAGCTCCATGGGCACCACATTCTGACACCCTGTGCTGTGACCCCCAAGCGTCCCCTAACCTGTATATGAGTCTGGGTGTCTCATGGAAAGCAAAATGGGGGAGGCAAAAAAAGAATTTCCCTTTGGGGATCAATGAAGTATTATTGCTATGTCTACAGAAGTTACATACTAAGGACTCAGTAATATATACTAAGAAACCATTTCAAAACCACTAAAGGGTGATGTGCTTGTCTGGACCTGTTTTGTCCTTCTCACACAAAATGCTGGTACAGGCAGCCATCGATACCTTTGATAAAGTTTTATTACAGATAGCGCCTTAAGACCCAGTGCAGGAACAGTGAGCTGATGGGTTTGCCATTAGCAGAAATGAAACAGACAAATATTTTCAGAAGACAATCTGGCTAAATGGATTGTTTAGCAGTATGGTAGGAAACCAGAAAACATGGCCCCATCATAAAACAGCCCTGGTCTTATTCTGGAACAATACATAATGACTGTGCCATAGAAAAGGCTGGCCCATTATCCAGCATGCAACCATTAAACAAGAGACTGAATACAACAATGCCAGGAATCATCACAGACACAACTTTTTATCATGAATTCTTAATATTTCTGCCAGCATGTAGCACTGGCCTTCGGTAGGGTAAACCTGAACGGCCTCCTTCAGAAATAGATTTACCCCTGACAAATGGACTGCACCACAAACATGACAGAGTTTAATCTGCATACTGAGTTTCCACATCAACGGGAAAAAACATTTAGCTAAACTACAGACAACAGTCATCAATCCAACCTTGAGCAGTGTTGGTCTCATTGGCTTGTCCTACCAGGTCTACTCAGGTCAGCAGGTTTGTATTGAGAAGGAGACCTTTCAGACAATGGTTCCTCTCAAACAGGGTACTGAGAACAACATGTGAGCATCAGCTATTCACTATCTTCTTCTGACCATCAGGCATGTGTGACAGTCAAGGCCTAAAGGCAAGGAAACAACTCTCACTTGAAACACAGTCGGCACAGTGACACTACTGTAATTACACATGATACAGTGACTATGTGTAATTCAGCTGGTCTATGTGCTGAACACAACCTCCATACCTGAGACACAGTCAGCTCTGCGATGCTATGGATGCATGAAACATGGATGCACATGAAAGAGTGAATGTGTGTAACTCAGCCTGTCCATGTACTGAACACAACCTCCTTACATGAGACAGTCACCATTGTGACACTAAGGATGCCTGAAACAGTGACTGTGTGTAACTCATCCCGTATTTGTGATGAACACAGCCTCCTTACCTGAGACAGTCAGCACTGTGACACTAATTACACATGAAACAGTGTCTTTGTGTAACTCAGCCCGTCTATGTGATGAACACAGCCACCTTACCTGAGACACAGTCAGCACTAATTAAACATGAACAGTGACTGTCTTCAACTCAGCCTGTCTCTGTGCTGAACACAACCTCCTTACCTGAGGCACAGTCAGCAATGAGACACTAAGGACACATGAAACGGTGACTATGTGTAACTCAGCCTGTCAATGTTCTGAACACAGTCCCCTTACCTGAGACACAGTAAGCACTGTGATGTCAAGGACACATGAAACAGTGACTGTGTGTAACTCAGCCTGTCTTTGTGCTGAATGCAACCTCCTTACCTGAGACACAGTCAGCAATGAGACACTAAGGACACATGAAATGGTGACTATGTGTAACTCAGCCTGTCAATGTTCTGAACACAGTCCCCTTACCTGAGACACAGTAAGCACTGTGATGCCAAGGACACATGAAACAGTGAGTGTGTAACTCAGCCTGTCTCTGTGCTGAACACAACCTCCTTACCTGAGACACAGTCAGCAATGAGACACTAAGGACGCATAAAACAGTGACTATGTGTAACTCAGCCTGTCAGTGTTCCGAACACAGCCCCCTTACCTGAGACACAGTAAGCACTGTGATGCCAAGGACACATGAAACAGTGACTGTGTGTAACTCAGCCTGTATACAGCAGGAACACTGAAAAAACTAAGGTAATTTTTTATTGTTCAAGATTTGATTTAATAATGTGTTGTCAGATCATTGCATTGACCTACTCTAAGGCAACAGAAGTCATGTGGTGTCTGATCAACAGGGAATTCAGAAATGTTGTATCACCGAATAAAATATGAACAAATGGCATCTCTGCTCTGCCAGCATTGTTAGGACCAGGATGGGCTTAAAACTGAAAGGTCACACCTCAGAGAATCTAACAGAACTGTTTCATGTCTACACGTGAGGATGCAGATCTACCTGCAAATCCTCCAGCACTTAAAACAGAAAACGTGCTGGTAAATTCTTTAGGTATAAAAGTTCCTAGTTCACAGGAGTTTCTGACAGCCAAAAGCAGGGATGTCCCCTTCATCAAAGCGTTTAAGTCGAGTGCTGCTTACCTTGGATAACATATCCAGTACGTTTCAGCATCAGTACCGCCCTTCTGCATTCCTGCGCCGGCGAGTGCAGCTCAGGTGCAGGTTTCCCTACCGAGTCCTACAGTAGCTGCCTAAACTGAGCACTGGGGAGATAGCCGCCCCTCCACCATGGAATTCAGCTTTAACAAACTTCTCACTTCAATAAGCTTAGAAATCCCCAAAGTTCTCCAGCCCAGTGAACTTGGAAGGGAGCCATATAAAAGATTAAATAAATCTTTTCACTTCACCCCTGGGAGAGTCGGAGTTCTGATAAAATATCTGAGTGCACCTCTGATTCTTGCTGAGTGAAGAAGTGCCAGAGTAACATTTACAAGCAGGCAGGCACCTCAGCGGCTGTGAGGTGCAGAGGATCACTTACCCCTTATAGCATGTAGCCAAAAAAGCAGGGAAAATCACCCTCACCTTGGGTGTAAGTCTTGATGCCATGCATCAAGCCTGCTGTGTGCTGCACTGTCATGAGGAAGAAGCCTTAACCTTACCTAGCAGTGGCAAGGACACACTTAGGTACCTTAGGGTATGTTTTACCTCGTATATTCATACACAAGAAACACATTGATAAAATAAAATGGCATAAAGATGAAATATTTCATATAGTGTGTATGCTGACTAAGAAGCAAAACAATACAGATATACCTTTGCCTTTACCTATGATATTCCATGTACGGGTCCATGAAGAAGGTTGCAAGACAAAGACGGGGAAACAAAGCAGAGGAGAGAGCAAGGATCACCACCATGTTTAAAACACAGTGTGAACATCAGAGGAAGCAGAAGCGCGGTTGTGCATTCCAGTCCCCTTGCATGCTGGGACGTATGGCCCACAATGCATCAGGCCGAGCGGAAGGTGGGATTAACTCAGCAACAGCTAATCAGATTCCACAACACCTTCAATGTGACACAGTAATGTGGGGGAATGAGTCTAAGATAGCCATCAGGCTATCGTGTGAATATCGTTGACTGATTGGGGCACAATACTGGGATGTGCATTACAGGCACAAAGTAAGCAAAGGAAACCAGACAGCAAACTCACGAAAGAACAGAATACATAAAAAAGCCACTTTAATGCAGACACACATACATACATACATTCAAACATGTTTAAAGCAGCAGGCCTACGCTGTACCAAGGTAGTGGATGATGGACGGGCTTATGGGACACAAAGCAGGTAACGCAAAAGTAAGGAGCTCATACCTTGATCGCCCATCATCAGGTGTGCCAGACCTTAAAGGAAAACAAAGGCAGAGTCAGCAGAGAACAGGGGATTATGGGAAGGCTCTGTCACACTGACACACAGGCACCCCCTCCTGGCACCACCTCTGAATTGTGAATTACTCTGACAATAGGGTGGGGGGGGGGGGGGGGGGGAGGCG
>JAODKL010000041.1:117855-136144 GCA_026780765.1 Petrocephalus schoutedeni
AAGGGGGGGGGGGGGGGGGGGGGGGGGGTGGCATAGAGGAAAGAAGGTGGGGCAGGGAACTGAAGGTAGAGGAACTGGGGCAGGATTTTTACAGCCAGCTGGTCGCAATGTTCCATCAGAGTTTAGAAACAATAATAATAATAATGATAAAAATATTCCTTCATCAATAAATAATTATAACAATAACAACCATATTTATTATTATTATTAATAATAATAATAATAATAATAATAAATAAACAAAACCTTTTAATGCTAAAATGTTCCTGACAGGTGACTGGATGTAACTGGCCACAATAAATGCAGGAAAACTTTAGGAGACTGATAAGTAAAGCCTGCATCCCTTTTTCAGTCCATCGGTTTCCAGCTCTGGTCTTTATGAAACCGGAAGAGCACCCAGGACCAGTCTAACGCAGCGAGGCACTCTGCCTGCTGCTTTGAGCACAGCCTGATTTCCGGAAGTAGGGTCCTGGGAGCGTGCAAAGCCAACAGCCCTCGCTTGGCTGCATGGATGCACACTGCCATTTGACAGGACCGCTGTGGGGAAGGCTGTGGTTTTCATTTACATACATTATGTGCAGGTGGGGGGCAGGAGGAGCCTTACCCTCCCAGTAGCTGCACTCAGAGGTTAGAGTATGGGGGGGATCCTTCTGTGGCTAAGTATAACCAAAATTCAATATATGTAGAATGGCAAGTTGGTTCCAGTGATATCAGACAATGATACTGATTGTCTGTAGTAAAAATGGCATTCTGTGCGACAATATTTTTATTTAGTAGCTACTAGCTACGATATAACTTTAGTAGCTAATTTCAATGTATGATTTAAGATACATTGTACACCCAACCTTACGACTGAACTTACTTTTGGCCAGTACAACCCACCGCTGGCACTTAAAGTTGTCTACCCATGTAAAACAGTGGAAAGCCAGTTGACAGGCTCCCTTTCCAATCAGTAACGAGGACACGATGATCAGTAGGTACACACACTTTCTGTTTCCAGTGCCGCTAACGTTGTTGTGTTTTCGTATTTGCTGGCACGTTTTGCCCTTCAGGGCTTCTGCAGCACTCAAGCAACAACGGAGAAAATGGATAAGAATTCGCTCACATTCCTTTTTGGCTTATTGGATTCAAGTGGCATGAGCCTCGGAAGTGACAAGTTACTTGCGAAAGACGACAAAACCCGCAAAAACAAATGGCTTACAGATAGATTAGATAGATAGATAGATAGATAGATAGATAGATTTGTTTTAAGTGATCAAGTCTAATTTCATTATTCAATTCAATTTAATTCAGTTTATTTTTATATAGCGCCACTCCTTATTATTAATATAATTATGCAGCCACTCCTATGAAATAGTGAGAAAAATAACAAGTCCTTGTGTTTTTAGTGTTTAAACTTTTAGTGTTTATAAGTCATTCCAAACTAGCGTTGCCACTTCCAATCTGAATGAATACTGGACTCCCCTTCGCATAAAAGTATTTTTTTTTTTTGGGGGGGGGGGGGGGGGGGGGTCAAATCATGAGTATGGGACAAACCACAACCCATATTGTTCACGGGAGGACACGGCATTTTATTACGGGGCAATCCGGTAAAATCGGGGGTGGTGGCAGCTCTATTTCAACCTTACAATTAAACCCAATTAAACTATTTCTGTCCATACCAGCGGATTCCGATGTCTAGTGGCCTAAGTGACACTGATACACTAGGCTAATAAAACATGCCCATGCTTCAATATATCGTGGGAACAAATTAATTAAAGCTGACAGCCATGATGTAACGTTTTCTGCAAGGAGACTCGTCATATCTGAGGATCACACCTCTTGTGTCAAAAAAAAAATAAAATAGATTGTGAGCTCCTGTTATCTGTTTTTTTTTTTCATTTTTGATTTGGAAACATATATTGAAAAAACAAGTGGGTTTATGTTTTTTTTGGCTTTCGGTTTTGTTTAGAAAAACTAACAAAGTAATGATACATGGATTTGGTGGCCTCCAAGCTTTACACTGCAAGCTTTAGAGGGATAGAGGGAGAATACTCTGGGAAGATACCAGGTCACCATGTGGGCTCCCTCGGTTGACTTTGCAGAAGGGGGGGGGGGGGGGGCGGGGGTTGTCCTTCGGTAGATTTTGCAGAATGAGGGGGGTTCCCGTGGTTAATTTAACAGAATGGGGGGGCGGAGGGGGTTGTCCCTCGGTTGATTTTGCAGAATGGGGTTCCCTCGGGCCACAGAAGAAGGTGCCGTGATTGATTGGGAATGTCTTAACTGGCAATCGACTGGTTGACAGTAATCAACCAGTTGGTGATGACGGGAGATAAGATTCTCCAGAGCTATGCTAACTTTTATTCTGCAGACACTGGACTGGACACTGGACATTGCTGTAGAAATACTGTCTATATCGTCATCAGCTGGACATCAATTAGGATATCGAATGCATGGCACCTAATAATACAACTAATAAAAATGATTAAAATAACTTTTATTCTGCTACTTCTACGTCGTCACTTCAAATAAAAAATTCATACTATCTGTAAGACAATTTTAAACAATTTTAAAGTACTGGAATGCTCCAGTTCATTTATTAAAAACAATGCAGGTATTTTG
The DNA here is from genome assembly GCA_026780765.1 of Petrocephalus schoutedeni. Lineage (NCBI taxonomy): Eukaryota > Metazoa > Chordata > Actinopteri > Osteoglossiformes > Mormyridae > Petrocephalus > Petrocephalus schoutedeni. Next base: position 120,457 of record JAODKL010000041.1, read on the forward strand.
TGTGTTTTACAAAGTCCAAATTTGACTGTCCCCAGGAACAGCAGATATTACTGCAAAATCACTCACCTTATCACAGGGCCCATGGCAGCGACAGTGACAACACAGTTTACACCCATTTTAACACCAAGATTGCAGCAAACACTAAAGCAGGCACAGCTTACAGGGGAGGAGAGGTACCCACCTGGCATATAGACGTCTTCTGGTGGCATAGCCAGGCAGGAAGAGAGAGAGGGAGACATTCATTAAGCTGCATGCAGAAGAAAACTGGCTGCTGTGTGTGTTTCAAGATGCATGGCATGGAAATGCCACATGCAGAATCAGTACAGGCCAAATATCCTGCTCAGCAGGGCTCAGTGCTGCTTCAGTGGCATCTCAAGAGTGCTGGCTCTATGCTACGTTACCCTTGCCTCAGCGCTGCTTAAACCCTGCCTCAGCACTGCCTTCACCCCACCTCAGCGCTGTTTAAACCCTGCCTCAATGCTGCATTAACCCCACCTCAGCACTGTCTGTTTTACCCTGCCTCAGCACTGCCTTAACCCTGCCTTAGCACTGCCTTAACCCTGCCTCAGCACTGCCTTCATCCCACCTCAGCACTGTTGTACCCTGCCTCAGCACTGCCTTCACCCCACCTCAGCGCTGTTTAAACCCTGCCTCAATGCTGCATTAACCCCACCTCAGCACTGTTTTACCCTGCCTCAGCACTGCCTTAACCCTGCCTTAACCCTGCCTCAGCACTGCCTTCATCCCACCTCAGCGCTATTTAAACCCTGCCTCAATGCTGCTTTAACCCCACCTCAGCACTGCCTTAACCCCACCTCAGCACTGCCTTAACCCTGCCTTAGCACTGCCTTAACCCTGCCTCAGCACTGCCTTTACCCCACCTCAGTGCTGCTTTAACCCAGTGCTGCTTTAAAGCTGCCTTGATGCCAATAAAACACTCTCCCAGTGCTTCCTCAGTGCTGTTTCAATCTTATAAAAAAGCTATGTTTAGGTTTTTAGTACTGTCTCAATGTTACCCCTATGCTGCTCTGGCACTTTCCCAAGGCCGGTGTGGGAACTGGTTGTCAATATCTGCACTGTTCACTTCCTGAGTGAACTCACATTCTCAATAAATGTTTCCAAATTGTAAATACATTTGTCAGTCTTATAACTCTCCTGAGGTAATGTTTTATTGTTGTTTGTATGCTATGTAATTTTATGCTGCCATTGGTGTTGAAGAATGTTAAAGCAGTTAAACGTTCTGGATTTATAAATCAAACACTACGAGATACATAAAAAAAATCTCTATATTGATTCACATTCATTATGTACAATGTCCATACCTAAAGCCGAACCCAGAAAGTGACATCAAAGGCAGGTATAGATATAAAGATTACAGCACGAAGTGATGTGAAATAGAGACATTTCATCTCTGCAGGCAACAATGGGAAGCTTGCCAGGGTTAGTGGAATCTATGCCAATCTAACACTGGAGTTTAACCAGCAAGATAATACAGTGACCTGATAAACTACGGAACAGATATCAAACATTTCTTTGTGTGTGTGTCTATCCACACATTTGCCAAACCCTTATCTAATACAGGATTGGGAACCTATCCCAGTAGGCACAGGGAAAGGGCAGGATGCCCATCTATTATAAGGCATATACTCACACACTCATACACACACACACATACACACACATTTGTATTCATATTTTTGTGGGGACTCTCCATTGATTTGTTTGGGAAAAGCCCTAACCCTAACTGTGTCAACCTTAACCCCTACCCAGCCCTAATTTTAAACATAAGTTAAAAAATGGCCAAAATAACAGGTTTTTATGGGGACATCTGGTCCCCATAATGTAATACATACATGACCCCCACACACACATATAGACACACCCACTATATCTTTGTGGGGACTCTTCATTCATTTCTATGGGCATAACCCTAATCTCAACTATGACACCCTTAACCCAACCCAGCCCTAATCTTAACCATAAGGAACCAAGCAAATTACTAGACTTCTGGCATGTTTAGTTTTTTTTGTCCCCAAAATGTAATGTACACATGACCACATACATACAGTTCCATAATGAGGCCCTTCCTCCTTTAGAGAACATTAAAAGTGTTATTGTAAGTCAGGACTGCCCGGCCCTGCTCCTGGAGACCTACCGCCCTGCTGAGCTTAGGCGCAGGCCTAATTTACCACACCTGATACAGATAATCAGGCCCTTCAGTAGCGTCTCAGTATTAGATCCAGCTCCGTTCAAGGAAAGCTGGCTTTAATATCAGATGTGTTAAATTAGGGCTGCAGCCTTATGCAGCCAGGATGGTAGGTCTCCAAGAGCAGGGTTGGACAGCCATGAGTGCTAAGAGTACTATAAGTATGCCAAATGACAACAACCATACACTATTAACAGTCATTAGTCACCATCTGTGGATCTGGGAACGTCATAGTAATAAAGAAAATACTTTTAATAAAAATAAGAAATATGTAACTGTTGTCTAGTAATATCTAGTAATAATACCTTCATGATAGCTTACCTTCATAATATTCTTACCTTAATATGGTTTAATTAATATTATGGGCCTATAAAGTCCACTGTTTATTATTAATGTTTGTTTTTCATGTTTTAGCAATAACATGGTTTTATGTCCTTTAAAATGTCCCCATTTACGTTTCTCTGGAAAAAGCAATTCTTTCCGTTGTTCTTCGTCATACCTTCTGGGGGCGCTCTCTGGTCTCGACTCCCTCTGACTCCACCCCAATGGAAAGAGCCCCAATCTTGTTCCACGAGCAACAGGTTCCTACCTCTTTATCGGTTCTGGCCCAGTAACAGCCCAGGAACTTACCAGCTGAAAACTCCTCTCATGTCCCAGTACAGAGAGAGCATAGCGGAACCAGACTACCTCAGCACACGTCCCAATGACCAAGAATGAATCAACAGAGGTAGAGAAACGTAATGCATTAAAGCAAGGCATGGGTTACTCACACCACAGGAAGGCCAAAAGAAGAGTGTGTGAAAGGACAAGGCATTGTGGGAGTTCTGAGCCCGAGGCAGCACTGGAGTGGAGGAGATTGATTACGTCCTGTAGTCGCCCACAGAGAAAGGATTCACCACATCAGAGGCTTCCTGGTACTAAAGAGGGCAAATTCCACGACTTTGTCTTTGAGCAGCGTGAATGAATTTATTCCAATTTAGCCATATTCACATATGTGTTTGCATGTTAATGGACGTGGCAAAACAAACTTTATTACATTTGTTTTATATTATACCTTTACTGGTATGATTAGAGTTTTTTTGAAAAACTGAATACTCTGCTGCTCCTTTTCAGTAGGCTTCCCAGGTTCATCGGCATAAAAAGTACATTTCTCCACCTGACGGGGAGTATCTTTATCTTTTATTTCTCCTTCATTCAGTCACCAGGAGAAGATGTGTCTGAACCCAAAATGCTGTGTGGCCCTGAAGTGTGTCTGCTGCTCATTTTGCGAATAAACACAGCACAACCCCCCATCTCCATTAGGGAAAACGTTTACCCAACAAACATTACTGGCACCACAGAAGTTTAAAATATAAGAAGCCATGTCAGGGTCTCAACTACCTGGCAGTATGTTATCAGCCAGAAGAGGTACTACCTCCATCAAATCCTAGCATGCTGACAAACTCGCATACACACAGTCCTGGACAGAGGAGGACAGTGAACATCCTACCCAGCATCCCTCAGGGCAGGCACCACCCAGCATCCTTCAGGGCAGGCACTACCCAGCATCCCTCAGGGCAGGCACTACCCAGCATCCCTCAGGGCAGGCACTACCGAGCATCCTTCAGGGCAGGCACTACCCAGCATCCCTCAGAGCAGGCACTACCCAGCATCCCTCAGGGCAGGCACTCTCAAGCATCCTTCAGGGCAGGCACTACCCAGCATTCCTCAGGGCAGGCACTACCCAGCATCCCTCAGGGCAGGCACTACCGAGCACTCCTCCGAAAAGGACCTATCCAGAATTATTAGGGTTATATATGACTCAGAATTTTGTCAGTCGAATCAGATTTGGCCGTTCAATGCAAATATTGGATTATTCGTATTTTTTGAGACCCTATGACATTTGTAAAATCTAGTAGTGTGAGTTCTGATGATGATCCGCTTTGTTCTTTCTGTGTTTACGTCTTGGAATTTGTCAGAATAATGCAGCACAAATGTATATCCATTTAAATCAAGCTCTTATAGCCTGATTTTTTTTTTTTTTTGGTGAAACGCAGCACACTGTGGGTGCCCTCCCCAAAACACACAGAATTTGGTCACACAACAGCATAGGGCAGAGCACAACCACCAGTGTTAAATGCCTTGAAATTATATTCATTATTTTGTTAAATTACGGCCATTTTAGGTCTGTTTAGTTCTACACATGCTACATACAGCACAATATACACATCTTCATTTAAATAAAACTTCACTGACGTCCTACCTGATTCTATGGCTGCGAATATCCTGTTATCCTGGTGTTGAATTCACAGAGGCTGACTAAGAGGTAGATAAGATATAATAAATAGATTTCTGTGCTCAGAAACCCATTATGTCCTCTTACACTTGAACTTTAGGTCCTAAATTAAGGATTAATTGTTTTTACAGATGCGTTCCGAGACCAAGCTATCTACAGGGAAGGTGGCTTAGGTGCCAAAATGTGCTGGTCATTTGATATGCTTCCAATAAACGCAACCTGCCCAACCCCCAATATTTTCTAGTGAAATTACCTGATCCCACCCTCACCCGTGATATTTTCTGGTGAACTGACCCAAACACACCTGCACTCGTGATATTTTCTGGTAACTTAACCCAAACCGTGATATTTTCCTGTAAGTTGATTGCCATCTTATCATGTTGGAGGGGTTTGCGCAAGTCTTTGATTCTAGGAGCTATATTGTCGGGGTCAGTTGCCTCAGGTAGGGTCTCCCAAGGGAAATTTACCTATGGTGTTTACAGCAGGGATGGAGAACTGTTGACCTCAAATGGGTATATAGTCAGGAGGGAGAAGGAATATTTTCAGGACTTCCATAATCCCATTGATACACCTTCCTTGGAGAAAGTAGAGCTGGAAGACTCAGAGTAGGACTTGTCCATCTTTAGGGCTGAGGTCAATAAGTAGTCGAAAAACTCTTAGGTGGCTTGGGTGACTCTTAAGGCCCCAGGGGTGGATGAGAGTTGCCCTTCTTTAAAGCTCTTGATGTTGTTTGGCTGTCTTGGCTGACATACCTCTTCAACATTGGGGACAGTGCTTTTGGATTTGCAGATTGGTGGTCCCACTCTTTTACGGATGACATGTTCCTCAGCCTCCTTGGGAAGGTCTATGGCAGGATTCTGGAGAGGAGGCCAAATGGTCAAGCCTCAGATTCAGGAGGAACAACGTGGATTCCATCCTGGTTGTGAAATGCTGGACCAGGTTTTTCTCCTCACAAGGGTGCTGGAGGGTTTATGTGGGTCTTCCCAACCAGTCTACATGTGTCTTGTGGACTTGGAAAAGGCACACCATCATGTCCCTCAGGAGGTCCTGGGGGGGTGCTTCATGAGAATGGGATATGGGGTCCGTTGCTGTGGGCTATCAGGTCCCTGTTAAAATGGAGCAAGAGTTTTGTTCACACTGCCAGCAGTAAGTCAAATTCTTTGCCAGTGAGTGTTGGACTCCACAGGGGCTGCCCTTTGTCACTGACTCATAACTGTTCATAGCTTTTAGGGACAGGATTTTAGGTGGAGCCAAGGAACAGAGGGGTTCCGGTTCGAGGGCCTCAGGACTGCATTTTTGCTTTTTGCAAATGATGTGGTCCTGGTAGCATTGTTGGGCTGTGACCTGCAGCATGCACTGAGGCGGTCTGCAGCTGAGTGTGAGGCGGCTGCGATAAGGATCAGCACCACCAGGTCTGAGGCCATGGTTCTCGACTGGAAAAGGGTAGATTGCCCTCCCCTGGTGGGGGAGGAGTTTGAGTATCTTGAGGCCTTCTTCATGAGTGAGGGAAGAAGGGAGCAGGAGATTTTCCCCCTGAAATTCTGTTTCCACTCATTCTCGCATCTTATACTTTGTTCAGTGGGTTACCCATGTATGTATATTTCAATATATTTTTTGCATAGTGTAATTTATTTTCTGGGTATTGTTATTGTTTGCAAATTCCTTGTGTGCCCCAGCACACTTGGTGAATAAAGCTGATTCTGATTCTGATTCTGAGGAAATCAACAGACAGATCAGTGCAGCATCAGCGGTAATGCAGGTGGTATACTTTTCTGTCACAGTGAAGAGGGATCCGAACCGGAAGGCAAAGCTTTCGATTTACCAGTTGATCTACATTCCTACCCTCTCCTATGGTATTGAGCTTTGGGTAGTGACCAAAAGAATTAGACCATGAATACATGCTGCAAAGATGAGTTTCTTCAGCAGGGCATCTAGGCTCAACTTTAGAGATAGGGTGAGGAGTTTGGACATTTGGGAGGTTCTCAAAGTACAGCCACTGCTCCTCTGCATCGAAAGGAGTCAGTTGAGGTGGTTCGGGCATCTATCAAGGATGTCTTTCGGACAGCTCCCTGGGGAGGTGTTTTGGGCATGTCCAACCAGAAGGAGACCCCGGGGCAGACCAAGGACACACTGGAAATCTCTCTGCGGACCTGGGAACACCTTGGTTTTCACCCTGCTGGAGCTAGAGGAGGTGGCTGGTGAGAGGGAGGTCTGAGCATCCCTGCTTAGACTGTTGTCCCTGCAACCTTACCCTGGATAAGCGGCAGATTGATGGATGGATGACCCGAACCTGTCTGATCCACAGTATTTTCTGGTAGGCTGACCCAAATCCACCAGAATCTGCAAGATTTTCAGGTAAGATGACTTGAACCCGCCTGCACTCGTGATATTTTCTGATAAGCTGACCCAAATCCACCTGAATCCGCTATATTTTCTGGTAAGATGACCTGAACCCGCCTTCTCCTGTGATATTTTCTGGTAAGCTGACCCGTATCTGCCTGACAATCGATATTTTCTTGTAAGGTGACCTGAATTGGTTTGAATCTAGTGGTTAGCAGAGTAATAACATCACTGTCACTTCCTGCACATGGCCCTTAATCCCAAGACACTGGTCCAGGGACGCAGGAAACTGACCCTATGCTCTGACCCCAAGCTTCTCCCTCATAGGAGAGCAAGATGGGATGCACCAAAAACCAAAGAATTTCTATGTGCTTGCATAAATGGTAAATAATGTATGAATATCATTAACAAACAAGAAAAAATGTTACATAGACTACAAAAAACCTTTCACAAGGAAATGTCATAACGAAAGAATCCCTGATTGTAAATGCGATTACCGATAAATGTTAATGGTTGACCTATCTGATCACTAATTCCTTATATTATATATTGTCAGTATTTCCCTTTGCATATTAAAGGAAACCATCCAGAACAAAGGGCTTCATAAGACTTTGCCTGTGGATGAATAAATGTGGACATCAGTCAATCAATCAAGCAAGCAAACAATTAATCAATCATTCAGTCAGTCAGCCAGTCAGTCTTTATTTATATAGCACTGTTTTAACCGCAGGGTTTACAAACGTTTATCTTGTAGTTGAATCACTGTTGTTGTTGTTGTGTCAGCTATCTACTCAACAAAAGGTTTAACGAGCTGCTTTAGAAGGAGGTAAGCTGGGTCTCCAATCCAATCAGGCATGCTATGGTGACTATACTGTATGTTGACCTAGCAAAGTTCCATTATTCAATCAATCCCACAAGCCTGATTGCCACAATACCCTTGCACACTGCCTGGGAATCCAATACAAATATCCCAAAACTGACCATTTCCATCTACAGTTCCCCCGCAAAGTTATAGAATGCCATGCCTTACAGTTAAAGTAATTGCAAGCAAATTCCTCTTATGCTAGAATGGGTACATGACTTCCATCCACTGCGGCACTCCCCAGTGACTGTCGAAGAACCTTGTCATGTCCACAAATTTTGCAGCACTGGAGAAGGGGATGTGTTTAGGAAGAACAACATTTATCACGCTGCTGCACACCTCCTGGACACTCCGACACACCATGCTGATGCTTACTCCAAAAAGGTGGCTGTTAACCGTTTGTAGCAAATTTCCAAATTGCAATTGCAACCCACTTTTTCACTGGAACATACAAATGGTAGTTTGTGTTGGACGGCTCAAGTACAGGAGTCAGTTGTTGACAGATGTACTCAAATGGCTTGTGGGACACTCAGAGATTTTGAATGAACTCTGTTGGGTTAACCCAAGAACAATAACATCCCACCAGTACATTGAAAATGGATGGCTCCATACCTCACAGGGGACTCTAGCCCCTACCTCTTCTGGGGGAGCGACCCCTGACATTCTCAAAAATAAATGAATAAAATAATTGATTATAGTATGAGAATAAAATGAAAATATAAAATAACAGATTATCACAATGGTGCATTTTCATCTTAGTTTGAACATGCAGTATCTCTCAGGTTTTCTGGGAGAGAGTCCCAGAGTTTGGGACCATAGTGACAAAAAGCTGTCTCGTCTGCAGAGCATGTGAGCGGAGTGGACCTGAGCGTGAGCGAGGGGCGGAGCGGGTGGAATTTGGTCAGAGCGTGGAGAGGTTTTTTTATTAAGCCTGGAGCGGTCGCTCTGTCTCGCTCCGATACCGTGCATGCCATGAGTCTGAGGCGTGCCCAAATCTACCCAAAATTCATCTGTACAACTATCAAGACTGTTGCACAAATTGGCCAAGATGGAGTTCGCAAAAAATTTCACAAGTTGTTTCACAGTTGTTAAGCATGCAGATTATTCTTCCCTCTTTTAAATTGGAGCATGCGTGGAGCGATTTGACTGGAGCGGGAGGAAATCTTAGTGGAGCGAGGAGCGGTATGGAGCGGAGCGGCTTAGTGCCAATCAGAGCGGAGGAGCGGGCGGAGCCAACAATCTCGTGAGCGAGGAACATAAAATAAGTGACTGCATAAATATTCACCCCCTTTAAAGTGACTTTCCTAATTCAATAGAGGCCCAGCCAATTGGTGCTAGTAGTCTCACAATTAGTGGAATGGAGATCACCTGAGTGCAGTGACTGTCTCAAGTGAATGTAGTGATTGCATATTTTTATTTAATTGTCATTATTTTGTAGAAATCAGTTTTCACTTTGACATTAAAGGGTTTTTTTTGTCAAAAAAGCCAAATTATGTTGATCCTGATTGATTTATAAAAGGGTAAAACATCGAAGGGGGTGAATACTTTTTAAAGGCACTGTACAAAGTGCGTGGCTGGTTTTAGTAAAGTTCTTATTTATTCTTACAACAGCTGTACTACACTTCATAAACATGACTTTTAAAAGCAGGCTGCTCTACAGTGCTACCGCAGGCCTGACGTTAAAGTACGTGTTGGAGTATGGAAGTATGATCATTCAGGACTGCCACGCATGCGACAGAGAGCAGAGGAGAGGGCAGAAGCAGCAGCACTGGCTAAAACGCAGCTAGCATCCATTCTTATAGAAATTTGCCAGTGTCAAGGTCAGGCAAAACGCTGAGATTATATCCTTATCTTGTGCAATGAGTACAATAACACATGAAAATATTAGGGTGATCCAAAAAGCCAAACAAACAAGCAGATTTCAGCTCTCTACACGTCTTCTACTAGTTTTATTCTTATATTTATAAGAGACACAATTTCTTTTTTATAAAAAAAAATAAACATTTAGAGATCACTCCATTCTGCATTTTTTTGTTTATGTTATTTGAAACAGCAGACAAACACTTTCATACTTCACATCTCATTCTTATTCATTCTACTGCTTTAAATGCATAATCATCATGGCCCTCACTGCATTGGATTGTGATTACCTAATAAAGCGATTGCATGGATGCTTGGGCAGCTGATTGGCTGGATGTCTATACAACTAGGTTTCCTGCTGCCTGATTGTTTGGCAAACCAGCTGATTGCTGATTGGTCAGTAACAAATTGACCTTAGGAGTTACATTCAGTTAAACAATGTCTAAATGGGATGCAGTGTGGCAATGAATTGCTCAACATATGGGTATGTTTACCATCTAAGACGCAAAGCAAAACCAGCTGAAGTCCCTAACATCAACATTCGTTAATAACCATGGGCCAAAATTCAGTACAGAATCAGATGATCTTAGCTTCAGTGGGAAATGGGCAAAATTTTACTTTTTTATTCAGGCCACAGTCATTCTCTCCCAGCAACGATGTCCCAACCCAATATCAAAGATGGGAACTAGGGCAGATACAAGAATTTTTAATTGATCGCTATCGGATACCTCAGCCTGATCAGAAGCCCAATCTATTTAATTTCCTGCGCCTGCCTCATTTACGTCACTTGAGCAGATTGTAAAGGTTCCATCAACACGCTGCAGTAAACCTGAGGCACATGGCTTGACACTACCAAATATCGAGATGTCAGCCATATGGGAAATCTTTAAATTGGAGACTCAAAGTAGCCCAACAGCAACCCACAATGTTTGCAATGCCATCCTTTCGAGAGAAGGCAGCAACAAAGAGGTGTTCAATACAATCAATCTAACTGGGGACTTGCAGGAACAACATAAGGATGAATACTGCAAAATTTGGAAGCTTAATGCACAGACGCCTACTGTAGATCTATATTTAAATATTGATTCAAAGATCAGGATTGGATTTGGCAGATATAAATATTGAATGGATAAGATTGGACCTGGGTACCAAAAATGTGGACAGGGACATTTCTCATTTAGAGACGATTTGTCTTTCCTGTCAGCATCAGTTAGGCTTACTCGAGCTTTTGCTCAAAGTTTTACATCTGTATTCATAAATGGCATTACAGAAGGTTTCAAAAAATCCTTTTGGTTTCTGCTGCACTAAGACTCTATATGATAGTTATATCAAGATGAGGTATAGATCATATATTTCTAGACAAAACATCTAGACTAAACTATATATTTCTAGACTAAACAAACTGCTGAATTGTGTCTCTGTGTGCTGTGTGTTAAACCCAGGGCTGTACTGCTCTTGGGAACAACGAAATCCCCACAAAAAAGAGGCAGACCATTCATAACTGTTATTTACTCTTTGGGTCAGCACTCACGCCTTTGGGTCACCAGACCTAAAGCAGCAACATCTCAGCTGGTGTGATGCTATGATTCATGCTGTCCCATTCAAGCCTTACCATGCTTTACCCACTTCCTGCTGAGCATTATTACAGGGGTTGCAAAACTCCGAAAAAAAAAATTCAACCTGGAAACATATCCTAAACATATCCTAAGGGTCATTCTTATCCTTTCAAGTTAGGCAACTTCGCATGACAGAGGCAACAATGACTGGACACCAGCAGTAAAGTTGGGACACAGCAGTCTGTCAGCTCAGCATCACGGACATCATGAGAGAAAAGCAAAAACAAACAACTGAGACAGTCCCTTCAGCTGAATGAAGGCCGCACATCCAGGGATAACATAAATCGATCAGCAAATTACTTTCAGTTGCTTTCATTTGCTTTGCTTTCAGCGTGTGGGGGTCACATCCAGTATTATCCGTTCTCTCTTTGTATTATTTTTATTTATTTTTCTTTTATGTAAAGTTTTATATAACGTTATTTCTCGTCACCGTATGCAGAGTACTGGATGTGGTTGTACCAAGATGGCGACCCAAGCCAATTGCACAATACTACTGCAACCCTTCTAAGTGCACCCGTAGTGGTCTGCCGCTCCCCGCAAATACCAGGTGTGCCTGGGCTGTGTGGAATGATAAATTAATCACCCCTTAGGTGTCTGATTCGAGGATGCTGATTGGGTAAATTTATGTTGCCAAGTGATTCTGTGAGCGATTGGTTGTGCTCATTCTAGTGCCCCAAAAGAGATATTGAGAGAGAGGGGATGAACAGGAATCTTTCCCCAAACATAATGATTAATATTTTATATATTTCACATTATTGTGCATTTTAAACACACACAGTAGAATAAGTAATTATTGTTCATTAAAATCAAAAATAAAAAATAAAATCAAATCAAAAAGCACACTGGCGCCCCCTATTGCTGTGGCTGAGCTGTGGCTGAGAAACAGGCCTACACATTTGTGATTTTTCTTACTAAAATCATAAAGAAAAAACGGTATTGTATTCATAAATTTAGCCAATAGATCACAATTATCATAAGAGCGACAAAGAATACCAAACCATCATTTCCATATGTACAATCAATGAAAATTATATCCCAAAGTGATCACTTGTTCAATTTCTTACTACAGAAATACTAAAACATTACTTAAGTATGTAGTACTTGAACATTTAAGAATTGTGTAGGCTTATTTTCAAGAAACTATTTCGATATTTTATGAAGGCTGGTCTTTTTGTTAGAGCAACAACCATATTAACATCAAGACAGGTTCACTTGAGGTCTGAAAAGCCTCTTACTAAGCAATACTATAATTTCTAATTGTCTGTTTAGCCAATAAAACAATGATTGATTGTGGTAAATATGCATGTTCATGACATTTCTGAATGATTCTGTGAAACAGCAGTGTGACAGGCAGGATGGCTTAAAGCTTTGTTCCTGCCAGGTGGGAATGAAATCTAAAAAGTGTCACCATGACACCGCACATGCTTCCTCAGCTGAGGCAGGTGCGGCTAAATGATAAATATATATTTTAGGGGAGACTAAATGATTTCACTTTCCACTTCCAGAAAAAGGCTTACCTAAAACACAACTGGATTAATACACAAATGAGGTACCTTGGCTTATAACTGAATGTGATATTAATTATTGTTCCAAAAATACTAGAGAACATCCAGTATAGGAAGTCCTTAAGTAGCTAAGGAGGAACAATCCAATATGAGATAGCTGTCCGTGCTTTACACTTAGCCTGAAAAAGTTCCTTCTATGTCTGAGTAGATTTACTGTCATACTGTGATGCATTTCTATTCATTCTGAACCAATTTAATAAAGTGGAACCTTTAAAATCTGCATTTAAATTCAAGAAGCTATTATTCAACTACTGTGTAATAAGAAGAATAAATTTAAGCAAAAATAGAGTTATCAATACCAGATAAAGATTATTTAATCAGATACTCTAAGCAAATAACCTGGCCACTAAGAACTAACGATGAAACAAAAGCACAGAAAAATGTAGCCATGGAAGCAGCCCTTGTGACCTGAAGGTGGCGCTGTAGCTCTCCGAACCCAGAGCCTAAACACAGGACCCACAGACTGGCTACACCTGACTCTTTCTGGCATCTCAGATGACTACATTTTTTATAACAAATTTTCATGTTTATTAGTACATGTCAGTATGAAATATTTAAATATTGCTGAAGGTCTAAAGCATGAATATTCTCTTAAAAAGTAGTACTCAAATGCAAATAAGGCTTCTGAATTTGCTTTCACATCCTCCCCCAGAATTTTAGACCAATTTTAGCAAAATGTGAATGAAAGGCAGGTGAATCCATGAATCTTACCTTCACTGCAGTCCTTTCCCTGGAAGCCAGTCTGCGAGCAGTCACAGGTAGGCTGGTCGTCTACTACACTGCAAACCCCTCCATTTAAGCACACGTCCATGGCACAGATATCGTTTCGGACCTCCTCGCTGCTGATTAGTACGGGCTCCGAGCCGTTGACCTTTAAGTCAGTCAGCCACCCTTTGAAGGGCAGCTGGTCCCTGATGGCCGCCGAGGTCAGCCGCAGTGCCACGGCTCTCAGCTCAGGGGGGATGCCGCCCACGAAGAGGTGACTGAAGACAGTCATGTCCCTCCTTTTTGACTTCACCTCCACCCATTTGATCTCCTTGTCTACAATAAGCGTGGTGTTCTTGAAGTTCCGCCTGATGGCCACCGAGTGCCAGAGGCTGTCGTTGACGGCGGTGTCCGACAGCACGGTGGCGGGCTCGGCGCAGAAGATGGAGAAGCGCAGATTCAACTTCCCGTTGTGTATCAGCAGCTCCAGGAAGTCGCAGAAGCCCTCGTCGTCGAAATAGACGAGCAGGCCGTGGGAGCTCCTGGTCTTCATGTTGAAGCTCATCTCGCTCTCGCAGCAGGCATTCCACACCGGGAACCGGGCCCACTGGCCTTCTGCCCCCGTGAACTCCAAACCAGACCCGACATCTGCCAGACAGCACAGAACCAGGCTGACCCAAATCAAATAGGCAGCACTCCTCACGGTAACTGCCATGCTGCAAAAAAAACGTGTGAGACTCTCCGGGTCTGGAGGTTACGAGTGCCGGGACAGTGCTGAGGTGGGGGAACACGTAAAGCTGAGCTAAGCAGCCTCCCTACAGAAAACTACGTATAGTGGGCTACTGGCACTGAATTGGCATTAACTATCAAATGAAATCCTCTCCATATATGCAACAGTTCGTCTGCTTGGCTGCAGCCTTCCCATTGCCAAAAAATGTCCCCTGAATTCATGTCTCACATTATGCTTAAAACCATAAAGCTTCCAAAAAACTCTGCATGTTATATTTTTTGTATCCTTGTTTAAAACGATCCAAGAGTTAAAAACAATACACGTGACAGGATAAATCCACAATATTCTGTCCTTTATTCCAGCCAAGAAATGAAAATTCCCCTGCAGTAAATTGCATGAGTAGCGCAGAGTGGTTTCCGGGACATGTCCACATTACCGCCGTATCATGGAAATGCAGGGTCGCATGGTAATTCTGTAATGATCAACGCAGCAAATATCACCACAAAACACCATGCAGCAATCTGTGGAGAAACAAGAAAAAGATGATTCAAAAACAAAGGTTAACAAGTGATCTTTTGCTAACAGTCCTAAAATAAGCACATGTTAAACCCTTGCGTGAGACAAAAAATGTGATCTCAGCATCTTGTTTATGTCTGACTTAATGGAATGTTTTTCTTTCAGGTGACAGAGTGACTAAGCAGAACACAGTTTCAGGAAACAACAGGAACAGGAAGAAGAGGTTTATAGGACACAAAGGGACCAGGCAGAGTAGTGTTACAAGAGACAGAGGGACCAGGCAGAGTAGGGTAACAAGAGACAGGGGGACCAGGCAGAGTAGGGTTAGAGGAAACAGAGGGACCAGGCAGGGTAGGGTTACAAGAGACAGGGGGACCAGGCAGAGTAGAGTTACAAGAGACAGAGGGACATGGCAGAGTAGGGATACAAGAGACAGAAGGACGAGGCAGAGTAGGGTTACAAGAGACAGGGGGACCAGGCAGAGTAGGGTTACAAGAGACAGAAGGACGAGGCAGAGTAGGGTTACAAGAGACAGAGAGACCAGGCAGAGTAGGATTACAAGAGACAGGGGGACCAGGCAGAGTAGGGTTAGAGGAAACAGAGGGACCAGGCAGAGTAGGGTTACAAGAGACAGAAGGACGAGGCAGAGTAGGGTTACAAAAGACAGTGGGACCAGGCAGGGTATGATTACAGGAGACAGGGGGACTAGGCAGAGTAGGGTTACAAGAGACAGAGGGATCAGGGAGGGTAGAGTCAAATAAGCACATGATAAAACAATGCTTGAAAGAAAAACATGATGTCAGCATCTTGTTCATGTGTGACATAATGAAATGTTTTTGTTTCAGGCTACTAAGCAGAATGTGGTTACAGGAGACAACAAGAACAGGAAGAATAGGTTTATAGGACACAGAGGGACAAGACAGAGTAGTGGTACATGAGACAGAGGGACCAGGCACATTAGGGTTACAGGAGACAGAGGGACCAGGCACATTAGGGTTACAGGAGACAGAGGG
>JAODKL010000041.1:155017-177023 GCA_026780765.1 Petrocephalus schoutedeni
ACCATATTGACAGCATTTATCACATTAACCACATTAACACCATTCATCACACTGAACACATTCACAGCATTTACCACATCAACACTATTTATCACACTGAACACATTCACAGCTTTTACCGCATTAACCATATTGACAGCATTTATCACATTAACCACATTAACACCATTCATCACACTGAACACATTCACAGCATTTACCACTTTTGCCTCATTCACGCCATTTATCGTGTAGTCCTTAGTTCCTTGTGTGTTTCCTTGCTTACCAGCTGCTGTGTAGCTCAATAGAATGAGTGAGCGGCTCTGACACTGTCACCCCTCCTGCCATGGCTTTGATGCTAGCCTTTTCTTTAATCTGTTGGCTTTTATTTTTCCTTTGCTTTTGGGTTTTCCTCAGTGTTTGTTATGGTTTATCTTTGTATCCCTGTCTTGGTTTACTCTGCTTGTGCCCTGTTTTATTTTGCTCTGCTGGTCCCTTGTCTCCCCTAATGTTAGTTCTCAGTGTTGCCAATTTTTCCTAGTTCCTGTGTTTGATAAAAGTGATTTATTCCACCATTTAGTGCATTCGTCATATTCACACCATTCACCGCATTCATTACATTCACAGTATTTACAACATTCACACCATTTACAACACTCACCACGTTCAAACCATTTACCACTTTCACCACATTCACACCATTAACCAAATTCATCATATTCACACTATTTACCACATTCACACCATTTACCACATTCACTTCATTCACCGTTCATAATATTCACCAAATTCACACCATTCTGGCAAAGAGAACTTGCAGAACACTGCCGTGATTACTATAAGCTAATATATACACAAACCAACTGCCATTTCAAAGTTCAATATGCCTCACACACAACGCACACAAAAGAAGGGAGACAAGCAAGGATCCCGATGGCCATGTGATACTTCGCGTTCTCTCGGTGACATGATTTGACCTGAAGTAATGGTGAATGCCTGCCCTCACATGTTCAAATTATCGAAACAGCTTGGATCTTGTGTGACAGCTTCTAGAAATCATTTTAAATAAGGGTTCTGAGCCATAGTAACACAAACTGCCATAGCAACACCAACTGGATAGTTATTCACAGCAACACAGAGCTGAAAGTTATTTTCTTTTGCATGCTAATGTGCATAATCAGAGACTTTTCATGTGGTAATCACTATCCAGCTAAACAGCTAGCTGGTGTATCTTTACTAACTGGCCCGACACAGTAACCCTGACTAAGCTGCTCATGCACCTGACCAGCACATATCATATCTGAGCAGACCAATAGCAAACACCTCCTATAACACAGAAAGAGAATGTGTAACCACTAATCAGCAACAAAGGAGCATCCAAAAAAAAAGGCTGAAGGGTGAAATGCCAGGACAATGGCATGGTTATTCTCATTTACCACCTTCTACAAAAACAATTCATAGCAAATGAGTAGCGGCTTCCTCCATCACATGCTTACTTGCACATTGTGTGCGTTTATGTGAAAAGCTTTAGTTACTCTCTAACTCCGTTTGCAGCCCCCATTCATCACCGGCCACCCATCTGTCGCTCTCTTTTACTTATTAATCTTCATGAATGGCTTTCGCATCTTTTTGTTTTTATCTCATCTCTATTTCTGCTGAGTCCACGCGCTGTTAGCGTTGCACGGTATCGACGATCTTCATGACGATATCGGCGATGTTTTCACACAGGTCTATTTTAGCAGAGCGGGACGAGTTGTTTCCCACTTGGGTGGAATTAATGCCACGTTGCAGTGTCTGCTGAGGCCTGTCACCCTCTTTCATACAGGCACTGACATTCATTCTCCCTGTATGCCTACTCTGGTGTTTTTTTTTGAACGGTATTAATTTTAAATGGTTCTTTCTCTCTTTTATGCTGGCTGAGAAATTTCTTGCTGAGGATTTGATCTGAAAATGTGTTTCTGGAAATCAAAACTAATTAGTCAATCAGTTTATTTGTATAGCACATATTCAAGCTTTGGTCTATCAAGCACGTTGACAGACCAAAGTATTACATGATGAAGGACACGTCAAGGAATTGAAAGATTGAACAACATTTTACAGATTGTGGTAAAATGATCTTTTGGCCCCTGCCATCTAAACTCATTGGTGTAGAAATGTTCTGTAGTTAATCCTGTAGCATTTTTATTATTAGACACTCACAGCTTTTCAGTATAAAGCATTAAGGAATTTTCAGTCTTGTGGTATATGTCTTGTTTTAGCATAAAATATTCTACTCAAAGTGCTCATTTATTTTTACCTCTCTTTCTGATGTGGCCATTTTGTTTTTGCATTGCAGTGAATCCAGTCTTATGCAGTTCCTGCTTCCCAGAAATTCCAGGGCCCAGTAATAAAGTAAATATACCATCTTCTGTGTTAGGGACAATAAGGGACGTAAGGAATCTGTTCATTGCCGTACCTGCCAGAGAATATTTTTGTATATAATTTGAATGTTGAATGGCCTCATTACTGTACCCCAGAAGGCTATGAGTCACTGTGGGAACCAGCAAGTCTGTGGAGAGCCGCAGATCATAGCAGGCCAGTTTTGCCTATGAAGCACGGTGTGCCATGCAAGCAAGTACAGGTACATTCCCCAGGCGTCTGACTCAGAATACCTCCATCTCAGCCTGCTGTGTAATGAGAGGCTCTGGCTAACAGCTAGCTAGTCTTTAGGGGGTAATATGGTCCCGTCGAGCAGCAGTGGCAGCAGGGGATGCAGTGGTTAAGGAATCCTCTGATGACATCAGCGCTGACTGAGCTATGTCTGTTTCTAATGGGAGGGTCTAAAGCTCCATACATGGTCAGAAAAAGGTTGATAGGCTTTCATTTTAATGTTTTTTTTAAGTAATCTGAAGCAGTATTAGCAGCTCATATTCCAATGTTTTGGAGTGCATATGCTAAAGGGACAGACCAGAAAGAATCATTTGACCAGATTAGGTTAGAGTTAGGATTAGCCACAGAACCAGTAGAAACTGCTGTATTGGGTTAGGGGTTGGGGTTAGTGGTCATGGTTAGAATTAAGATTAGCAATTGGAGGTTTAATATGAGATATGGGAGATATGTGAAATGTGCATTTCACTATCGAGGTAAGTGAACCTCTCAACACGGTCGACATTCTCTCTGCAGACAGTCATGAGGGTTGTGCCCAAGAGGTCATTAGAGGTCTGCTTCTTGGTTTTTATCCAGGACACTTGCAAGCCCAGACACTCAGTCAAGATCAGTGAATCTTTCTTAACCAACAGATGCCTCACAGTCCCTGCACTCCACAATCTCCCTCAACTCCGCACAGCACTCACAGTACCCGTGTACATGCCGACCATGACATCCAGAAACTTCCGCAAAATCTCAGGATGTCCCACAGGGCTGCTCAATCAACTGAATAGAACACTTAATGGAAATCCACAAAGGCTGCAAAGGAACTCTGCCGATATTCACACTCGATGAGGACCCTCAGTGCCAGGATGTGGTCGATGGTAGACTTCATAGGCGTAAGACCAGACTGCTCTGGTCACTGGTAGGCGAACAAGTGATCACAGATCCTGTTGGGTCTGACCCTAGCAAGGACCTTACCTGGCACTGACAGCAGGGTTATCCCCCTGTAGTTGCCACAATCTACACACCCTTCCCTCTACAGATGGGGACAACAAGTCTCATTTTCCAGTCAATAGGGACGAAGCCCGTCTCCCATATGAAAGCAAAGATTGCTTGCAATGCTAGGAGAACAGCCTTACTACCAACCTGGAGAAGTTCACCCTGGATACAGCAGATACATGATGTCTTCCCTACTCCCATCTGGTTCACCACCCATGCATTCTCAGTGAGATTGGGTGGTTCACAGTTAACCGGATCAGGTCCATGTATCATGGACTAGAGATGTACAACATCTAATCCACAGGATCAGCTTTAAACAGCTGCTCAAAGTAGCTGGTCCAGTGGGTCACAACTGCAGTGTCATGCATAAGGGCCATTACATCACCTGCCCTGACTGTGACTCCCCTAGGAACAGATTCAGATGTACATGATGCTTCGATAACTCTGTAAGCAGGATCTTGGTTGCTAGACTATAGATGGAGGTTGGAAATAGCTTGGTTCTTGGTGGCAGTGCAAAAGCACCAAAAGTCCTCATCACCCTGCAGGGAACCACTGGTGTTTTCTGTTTTAGGTCTGTTGCCAAATTTTACACAGGAACAAGGTGTCAAAGCAAAGAGGTCAAGGGAGATGTTCGGATGGCCTTGACTGAGATACACACACACGCCCTGTGCCTCACATTTACGTACCCTGCCATGCACACACACACACACACGCACACACATCCTGTGCCTCATATTTGTGTATACTGCCACGCACATACACACTCACACATACTGTACAGTCCATGTATTCCTGTCTTTTTGGGGACTCTCCATTCATTCTTATGATTATAACTGTAAATCCTATGACATCCTTAACCCCTACCCAGCCCTAACCTTAACCGCAAAAGACTTTTGGGATTTTAATTTTTTTTAATTGCAGTTAAAGATTTTTATAAAATCGATCCTTGTGGGGACCAAAAAAATGTCCCTAC
The DNA here is from genome assembly GCA_026780765.1 of Petrocephalus schoutedeni. Taxonomy (NCBI): domain Eukaryota; kingdom Metazoa; phylum Chordata; class Actinopteri; order Osteoglossiformes; family Mormyridae; genus Petrocephalus; species Petrocephalus schoutedeni. Next base: position 159,597 of record JAODKL010000041.1, read on the forward strand.
AAGGTAAAAATTAACAGGTTTTTATCACATTGTGTCCCCATACTGTAATAATTAAAAATCCACAGATTAGGTATCTATATCTTTATGGGGACTGTCCATTCATTTAAATGGGAATAACCCTAATCTCAGCTATGACAACGTGACACAATCAGAAAAGCAATGAAGTGAGGAGTCGAGTCATTAAGCCATTAACATGAAGGATGGTAAACATGAACAGCAAACAACTCACAGAGACGTGATGTCACATTCAGCCTGATAGGCTGATGCTGCTTGCGGAGGCCTACTTCTAAAAGTGTGACTTACATAATGTGCAATCACAGCCATGGCAAAAATAATTTTCTACTAAGTACAAGCATATTGGCAAGGATATTTGGCAGGACAGACACTAGGATTGACAAACAGTAGGACGGACACAGGCATGGACAACCAGCAGGACAGAAACATAGATGGACAAGCAGTAGAACAGACATTGGGGTGGACAAACAGAAGGGCAGAAAGAGAGGAACAAACAGCAGGGAAGACACATGGATGAACAAACAGCAGGACCGAAACACAGATGGAAAACCAGCAGAACAGACACAGGGATAGACAAAAATAGATGAACAATCGGCAGGAGAGACACAGTCATGGACGAACAGCAGGACAGAAACAGATATGGATAAATGGCAGGACAGACAGAGGGATGGACAAATAGCACAACAGCAGGATGGACACAGGGATGGACAAACAGCAGGACAAATACAGATGAACAATCAGCAGGTGAGAAACAGGCATGGACAATCAGCAGGAGAGAAACATGCATGGACAATCAGCAGGAGAGAAACATGCATGGACAATCAGCAGGACAGACACAGGGATGGATAATCAGCAAGACAGACACAGGGACAGACATTCAGCAGGACAGACATAGGGATGGATAATCAGCAAGACAGACACAGGGACAGACAATCAGCAGGACAGACACAGGGATGGATAATCAGCAAGACAGACACAGGGACAGACAATCAGCAGGACAGACATAGGGATGGACAAACTGCCGGGTAGAAACAAAGATGGACAGACAGGCATGGACAAACAGCTGGCCATACATGGGGTGGACAAACTGCAGGGCAGACACAGGGGTGGACAATCAGCAGGACAGACTCAGGGATGGATAATCAGCAGGACAGACACAGAGGTGGACAAACTGCAGGGCAGAAACAGGGATGGACAGGCAGGCATGGACAAACAGCTGGACAGACACAAGAATGGACAAACAACAGCAGAACAAAAAGATGGAAAGGCAAAAGGAGGATTATGAGGACAGGGGTCATATGGGGGAAATGCGGGGGGGGGGGAGGAAATGCAGGACAAAAGTGTGACAGACTGACCGTCACAAACCTTTAAGACGCTGTCATAGAACACAGTAACCTCAGAGAGCGTACTGCCTCGCCAAAGTCTGTGAGCTGTTCACTTTCTCAGCAAGGCTCAGCACACCGCCATAAAGATTCCTGTGATTGTCACTTTAGTAGGAAAAGACTTCTAATATGCTGTGGGACCTCCCTCCCGTGCAAAGATAGCAGAATAGCATGACTATCATCTAAAAACCTTATACCATGGTATAACCTATTGACACTATGGCAGTATGAAAAATTACATACCACCCCAGCCTAGTGTAGGGGAGCTATAGTTAGAGGTTAGGGGGGGCGTGGGAGGAGTAGTGATTAGATGCAGTGTTGGGGCAGTGGGGAATACAGTGTTGTCATGCCAACAGCATCTAGTTCTCATTATTGTCACTAGTTGTTTCATTTATGCATTCAGTGCAGAATTAACTACCAGGATTCAAACCTTGAATATTCCTAGTGAGGTTAAAAACAAAAGCGTTAAAAAAAGTCACATATTTGAAATATGTTGCATTTCTATTACAGGAATCTGTATGTATGTATATGTCCTGTGATATAGCAACTACAGGGTCCCCGGCGTGAGCCTGAAAATGCACGCGGCCTGGTCAGGTCAGCCTAAGAGCAGACCGCTCCCGCTACACATGACTCAGCAGTGTGCCTGCCAGGTGAAAAGCACCACATTCAGCTGGGGGAGTGCGGAGGGTTTCCTCCTCCGGGGTATGCCAATTGGTCCCTTTATTTTGTAAAAAGCTTTCATCCCTGAGGGCTACATTAAGCCAGAAACAGTCACCATGTGACTGCAACTGAGTGCAAACCAATTCATCTCAACTGTTTGAAACTCTAGGCTGGAAGCATGGAGGTCTGAATATCACAAAGCACCCATGTGGCCAAACTACAAACTATGAAGGACTAGGACCCTGATGAGCTGCAGTGCCAGACAGCTAAGCATTGCTTCTGAAGTCTGAAATGCTAAGGCCCCAGCTATAGGATAAACAGTTCCTTTTCTGATCATGATTACAAAATGTCCAATTTTACTAAGTAAGCTGGAGAGCTAGGAAGCTGTTATAAAAGACACAGCATTTCTTTTATGACACACAAAGTAAAATCTTCTATGCCTTTCAATTAGTCCTTTTGTCAGGATTGATCTGTGCCTTGTCTGTTGTTTCCCTGTTTGGCCTGCAAGTGTCACTGGTCATCTAGTTCCCTGTGTTGAATTAATCAATGAAACTTTATATAGTGCTTTCAAGACACCCAAAGCACTTTACAGAAGCAGTGGGAGGCCTCTTCAACCACCACCACTGTGTAGCCCCCACCTGGATGACGCAATGGCAGCCATTCTGCGCCAGTACACTCACCACCCAGTAATGTAGGTGGTGGAGGGGCAGGAGTGAATTCACCAGTTAGATATAGGGTACGATTAGGAGGCCAGATTTTGATAGAGCCATAGTAGGTAATTTTAGCTAGGACATCGGGGTACCACCCCAGGTCTTACGAAAGATGCCCAGGGATCCTTTATGACCTCAGAGAGTCAGGACCTCAGGTTTACATCTCATCCAAGGGACAGCACAATTTTTACAGTACAGTATCCTCATCACTGCACTGGGGCATTGGGATCCACACAGACCACAGGATGGGCTAACCTGCTGGCCACATCAACACCTCTTCCAGCAGTAACCCAGCTTAACTAGTTGGTTTCCCATCCAAGCACTGGCCAGGCCCAAACCTGTTTAGCTTCCGATGGATTACTGAAGCTGAACTGCAGGTGGAATGGCTGTTCCCCCAGGTTTGCCCCCAGTTAAAGTCTTCACAGTTTCATCTGTTTCCCAGCCTGCTGTCTAGCTGGATGGGCTGAGTTTGTGGCTTTGAGCCATTTATCCTGTATTGTCATAAGTTTGAGATCACCCGCCTTGGCGGTTTTGTGCCCCAAAAGTCTTTTTTATAAGCCACATTAAATCATCTTCCTGTTTGTGTACTATGGTCTGTCACTGTCTTTAGTGCTTTGGTTTGGAGTTTATTGTTATGTCCTGCATTCCTGGTTTCTCCTGTGTTCCTAGCATCTCCTAGTGTTTGAGTCCCTAGTGCTTAATGTTTGTTAATGACTCTCACCTGTCCCTTGTTTATATTGTATCTTGTTCTCTGTGAATATAAGTGCCTGCCCATGCCCAATTCAAAATACTTTATTTGTCCACAGAGGGATAATTCAAGGCAAGGCGGTGAGCAAAAAAGTGCATGGAAATTTTTATCGAGACACACAAACTAAAATTCACGCTATTCCCCTGTTGGTTATTTCCTGTTCACTGTAATCTGCCTTAACTTTACCTGAATGACTTACTGTAGGTTACAGGACGAATGCAGCCCAGGGCAGGGAGGAAACCAAGTGATCTTTTTAAACATACCTCAAAGATCTAGCAGCTGGTATAAGAACAGAACTAGACATCCCTCAGAAGTATAACTAATTCTAAGAAGAGGAATGACATCTAAAGGGTATGTAGCATTAGCATCAGCTATACAGACCTGGATTTGTTTTGGTTTACTATTTGTTACTTTGTAGAAACAGTTCAAGTACGATAATGAACAGCAGCATTTTCCCTGCTGAGACTCATTTCTGTTAGGTACTGTAGTCACATGTGACTCATTTAGAGAAGCTGTCAGTTACTTGAGCTAAGGGGTTCGTACCCTACAGGCTTACGTGGTCCTTTCTGGGGAAGGTACGGCTCCATTCCCACTAAGTATCTGTGATGACTGGCCCACCCATCATGCCAGCAAAGCCCTAACCCCAACCCTAAGTCCAGGGCCATAGGAACCGGGGAGGAAGGGGAACGCCTCTTAACGTCATGTGTGATGTCATGGAGGTGACGCCCGCTTACAGCACCCTCTTAACGTCATGTGTGATGTCATGGAGGTAACACTTGCTTACAGCACCCTCTTAATGTGACGTGTGATGTCATGGAGGTAACACTCGCTTACAGCACCCTCTTAATGTGATGTGTGATGTCATGGAGGCAACACTCGCTTACAGCACCCTCTTAACATCATGTGTTATGTCACTGAGGTGACGCCCGCTTACAGCACCCTCTTAACGTCATGTGTGATGTCACTGAGGTGACGCCCGCTTACAGGACCCTCTTAACGTCATGTGTGATGTCACTGAGGTGACGCCCGCTTACAGCACCCTCTTAACGTCATGTGTGATGTCACTGAGGTGACGCCTGCTTACAGCACCCTCTTAACGTCATGTGTGATGTCACTGAGGTGACGCCCGCTGCTGCATGCACTCAGTGGGCACAATCGACCTGAATAACATTCACCTGCAAGATCTGCTTCTGCTCTTGATATGAGGTTTCTACATAGAGATGACCACTGTGTGCACCCTCTTGGTACTCTGCCTCTGCCTGTGACTCACTGTAACGTACAGAGGAAGATGGTTTAGCTCAATTTGTCCTTTTCGGGCTGAATTCTGCACTTTCTTCATCGATTGTCAGTATAATTTAGCAATTCCTGCACAGCTAATGGATGGACAACAGACAGAGGCATACAGTACGTACTTTCTCTGGCCACATTATCATGTTCTGAGACTCCATTAGATCAGTATTTTTCAGGTTCATTTATGGACCTTTGGGTGTAGGTGTCAACACACTGGCATGCTATCATGTGACCAGATTACACTAGATCAGGTGAGCCACCTCTCTCAGGTTCCTTTATGGACCTTTGGCTGTAGGTGTGTGTGGGCTGGGATGGTGGTGAGCACCTCTTCCTGTACCGGCCGAGATTCATCACACCCTGATTGGATAAGCCACTGTTGATAATGGCAAGATGCATACTATGATACTTTTCTTCCCATTATAAATAAAGTCGTCCTGCACATTGCACTGGTGTCTGACCTACAGGCAAAAAGGCAGAAGCCTCATTTTTCAAGCCTTCTACAAGAACAGCACTACACTGTGTCTTATTACTGGAGAGCGGCTGACATTGCCTCTCTATCATGGTTTTGGCATCTCATCAATCAAGCTGAGACTTTTCCCTACTGAAAGGAAGTGAAGACGAGTGTCTGGCTGAGAGCGAAGTGGGAACGAGCCGCTGCTCTGTTAGCGGCGCGAACTCCATCGACGACCGACGCGATGCTGCTTCTTATGCAAATCATAATAAGCCAACCCGACTGGAGATGATGGAACGCTGGCTAGGGATGCAGGCTGCTCTCCAGATGCTATGGAACCACGAAGGTGCATTTCAAGCAAGGCTCCTGGGGAACAGGAGAGACACTCGCGTGCTGCATGACTGGAAAGGTCGGTTGCCTGGTGACACCTTATTAATCCCGAAAACAATGCTGCCATTCCGACCGTCCAGCCAGACGACAGCTGGGAACTATGGGCCTGCTCAGCACCAAAGGCCAAAAATGACTCTCAGAGAGCTGCCCTGCATCAGGATGAATGCCTTTATTAACACTAATTTAATGCCAGACATTTAGATTAATTCAGTTGTACAGAAATGACCCGGTTACACCCAGCAGCTCTACCCAGGCAGGACACATTCCTGCAGCCCCCAGCATGTTCCCTGGACCACGTTTTAGGTGCCTCTCGGAAAGGCATTACAGGGGACTGGCAATCCATCCAGCATGTCTCTGTCTCCTGGGGTGCAGCCTGTCCTGGTTAAATAATATGAAAGCATAAATAAAAAAAGCATAATTAGATTTGTTTTTAAATGTGCATATTTTTCTTGGAATAAATATGATGTTATTTTTGCTATTTGATGCTCAGCCTTTTTCCTTCCACGGTGCCATTTTGGCTCTTTCAGCTATTTGGATGGAGGTGGCAGAAGACCCCGGCTGAAGTGCATCAGATGACACATAAGACGTCACATCTCAGGAAACACCTTTGGGATCTCACCCCTCAGCATCATGCTTTACACGGTCAAATACCTCAACCGGATCTCAACCCGATCTCCTCCGCGCTGACTCGCTAATTTCCAAGTGTATGCTGTGACTGTACACCAAAGATCGGCGGCCTGTACACGACCCCATTTAAAGGCCCGTTTCTCTAAGGTATCTTTTTGACAGGCCTTAAATTCCAATCTCATGATTTCTCCACATTTCATTATTATTGCAAAGTATGGTGACAGCGACCCCAGGTAGCCCAGACACAAGGAGCTCCAGCCCGCCAGGAGCTCCGCATGACCTACGACCCGCACCACCCGGACAAAAGGCAGTTTGTTTCACATTTGAAAGTGAAAATTGATTTATTGTCATTGTTGACACACCACAGCACACAACAACGAAATATGTCCTCTGCATTTAACCCATGTGACATTGTGACACGGCAGTGGGCAGCTATTTCAGTGCCCGGGGAGCAGTGCTTGGGGCCAGTACCTTGCTCAGGGTACCTCAGTGGTACTCGGGTCAGGGACTCGAATCGGCGACCGTTTGACCTTTTGATTGACATTTTGACACAGTCACGTTCCTAACCATTACACTACCACTGCCCCAATGGCATTGCCAGCAATACCAGGAAACAGAAGTGTCTGTACTGTAGGTATTGCAGCTGGGAAAGTTAATTTTTTTTTTTAGGGGACACTTAAAAAACATGCACCATGAGATACGTTCGCCCTGACATCCTGTAGGTGGAATCAGAGCTACCAACGCTCATGCACCTGACGTGACACTGACACTTTCCGACACTCACGCTCACATAAGAGCCTTACAGCAAATCTATATTACTCCATTATAAACCTAAAATTAGTTACATCAAAAGCATTGGGGTTGTTTGCCAACCCGACAGACTATGCACGAGGTAATGAAACGCTTACATAAATGTAAATGCATGTGTGTGCAGACTTGTCTCGAACTGAAACTCTCACTCCGGCCAGCTGACCAAAGTTGGCACGTCTGTGGTGTGAGAAGGAGTTTTCACACGATACAGTGATCAGAGTCTGCTCTCCTCTGAGTAGCTGATGCACTTGACTGGGTTAAAGTAGCCTGTGATCATTTAATCAGCTTGAGCAGAAACCATCATGATCACAAAACAGCCTAACTATATGGTTAATAATTATACATTAAAAGACATTAAATGTATTTTAATGCATTTGTATTATGTATTATTAATAGAATACATAAAAAAACATAATATCAATTGTGAACGTTGAATCTACAGGAATACAGTATTAATTATAACGTTGTTCATTCTTGTTATTTAAAACGGTTTGATTACGTTGTCTCTGAGATATATATTCTGCATGATGCATGGTGATGGATTAAAGTGCAGTAAATGGCTCCATGTACCTGCTGTTACCCCCATTAAACTCAGACCCCCTGACCAAGCTGAAATTCCAGTTTGCCTATTTATGATGATTAGAACATAATGAATAGATAATAAAATGTGATAAATGCACAATGAAAGCTGCGGCAGCCACAGTATTTCATCCATATCCATCCTCTGCAGGACCCTCCTCCCCCTCCGGGACGCCGACATCCCTCCTTTTTAACTGACCAGTCACCCATGAGGAGCCGCTGGATTAAATGAGCTATTGATTGCTCCAGAATCAGGGCTGTTCTCAGAGCATATGATTCGTTTTCACCTCTGAAGCAGCTACATGAATATAAAGAAAGATTCCTTTGCCAATTTACAGTCCCCGTGTGTTTGAAAAACCATGAGCTCCACCTGATATTAAGTCTAATTACACTTTACTTATGTTGCAGGGTAGGTTCTGGAGGCAGTTACAGAGGGTGCTAATCAGAAGAATCGCAATCAGTATCAGTATGTTAACTCACAGAAGGAATTTGGTTCTGGTGGATGGTGTCTCTCCGTCTACAGAGACAATATGCACAGACAATATATGATTTACAGACAATGCACAATAGAATAGAATACAGTGAGATTTAGTTCACAGATAAAATTATTTGTAAATAAAAATAATGACAGTAGCAGTCAGAACCAGTACAGTACCAAAAATAGCAATTAAATAAATGTATTAGCAAACAGTATAGATAATACAAACAGTACTGGCAGAATGAATATACAGATTATTTATAAGGCAAGTAATATACATAATGTGCAAACGACCATAATGAACAACCCAGTGTATGAGCATTGTACAATACAGAATTTGTAGGTGTGAGGCAAGGTGTAAAAAGTGACTGAAAAATAACGGTAGCTGTGGCATTGCAGATGATACTGGCCAGCTATTTATGAGCCAATGAAGGCAGGCCAGCTGGGGACCGGTGTGGTGCTGAGGTGTTGCCCGCAGTACTTCGGTCCTAGTCTAAGGCTGCCCATCTGGATAGGTGCGTGGAACATCTCTCCAGCATGATGGAGAATGGCCAGATCTCTGTAGGTGGGCACGCCTATTACTGGTCTGGTAGCTCTGATGGCTGCCACACTCAGGGAGTAGCTGTTGCTGTGGTGCATCGGATCCACTGGCACTGACATTGCAAGCTATAAGGATTGCTTTGGTCACCACGGGTCTGATGACCATGGTAGAAGTGGCGCCATGTTCTATCACTTTGCAAAAGGTCAGCGGCTGTGGATCGCTGGACCCTGGTTCCAGTACCTTGAGCCGCATAGACTTAGTATTCCAATACTGGTGGTGTGGCGAAGGAGATTGGTCACATCCTCGTGGGCAGACGCTGGAGGCTCCTACAGAACTGCACGGTCTGTAGAAGTGCCCAGTTTGTGAATTCTGACCACAAACATGTTGTTGCTTAGGTCCAGTAGGTTGCCACCTACTAGGAGAATGAGGCTGGACCTGGCCAGACTCTGAGATCAGGCTGTATCTAATGAGTTTGCAAGCACTTTGTGTGAGGATCCTGTAGAATTGGGTGTGACTGTCAATACTACTGTTATGTGGGAGACCTTCTGTGATAAGACCCAGAAGGTTGCCGAAGGTTGTGTTGGTGTTACCGGTGTTCTAAGAAGGAGGTGTTTCATCTTGCAGGGTACCCAGGATTGCAAGAATCGCCTTGAAGGAGTCACAGTGCATGGCTTGATGGCAACTGCAATCTGTGTCAGGAGAATGATGGACGTAAGGGATCGATAGTTTTGTCGTATGGTAGGTGCGCTCTACCAATGCATGCTCCATAAGCTGACCTGACCTATATGATCCTTGGGGGCTTAATTAACACTGTCAGATTCACTGGAACAACAGCAGTTATGGATTTTGCGGAAGTATTGTTCATTAGCGTATCAAGGACAAAAATGTGCAACTGGCTGCCGCATCCAACTCTTCCACATAGCTGGAAAATTCGATCGATAACTGAGATAGTTTTGTCTAATATTGCCATTGCCAGCAGTGAAACAACCTGCTAGCTTATTAGCCGAAAAACGTTATATGTATTTTCTATTCTGTGGAAAATGAAAGATCCACCTGCTGGCCATAATTAATAATAAATTATAAGCATGTCACGGGTCATATAAATAAAATATTGTGGTGCTCGAATGGCGAGGAGATCATGAGTCAGACAACAAATCTTGATTTTTCCTGGGCTCTTTTATTGCAATATCCTTAAAATGACAGTGGTAAAATGGCAAAAATAAACAGTCAGACTGCAGAGCCTTAAAGTGTATACAGGCGATAGAGACAGAGTGCAGGAAGTCATACTCTGAAAACTACAACACTTTAGTCTCCCTAAAAACTTAAAATCCGAAACAGATCAAAATAAATTAAAAAAACAATTTGGAAAAAAATGAATTTAAGAAAAAATAAATTGGACTTTGTATGAACCTTTAATGTACTCTCACTTCCGCCTACATAAGACTTCTGTTCCGTTCTTTTCTGAAACTAGTTGAAACACAAGCTGGTTCTGCAAAGGCACCAAAAGAGAACCAGTCCAGCGCCAGTGTTGGCTGGGTGACACCTGGGTGATGTCAGGAAATGAGACGGGCACCCGGGCAATGGCTGGAGAGAAGGCTGGTGCCTGAGCAACATCAGGAGACGAGGTGAGGTCCACCTCGGACCTGACGGGATTCCCCTAAAGACCACCTCTGGGGACCACGAGGGCATCCATAAGGATGAGTCAATGGGGAGCCAGTACATGAGGCAGGAGTCAATGAGATGGCTGGAAGGACATGCAGGGCGAGCAGGATGACACAGGGACACTTAGAGACAAGATAAACAAGTCAGTCTGGCAGGATAACTCAACACTTCTAATCAAACCCATCTGGGCCAGGCATGGCGGCAGCCTCTCCTGGACCATTAGCTAGCTGGGTTCGGTCCAGCAACACAGCCTCAGGCATGGATATAACCGCCTTCCTCCATCTCCTCCTTCAGCATCCGGAGACGGAGGGCGCAAAGGCGAAGCCGCGGAGAGCTGCAGGATGCTGGCGAGCAGACTGGTGGTTAGCCCCTTCGAGCCAGCGAGTGGATCGGCGACTAGCTGTGGGGTGCCAGCGGGCAGATCGGTGGTGGGCCACGAAGTCTTCTGCTTGAGGAGTCACTCCATCTCCCCCAAACAGAGCTGAACAAACTCTAGTTCCTCAAGGTCGGAGTCAGGGGTAAGCCCTGCAAGCATCTCCTTTCACTCACAAAACGTTTGCTAGCCTCAGGTATTCGCCTCACTGAGGGGTCAAACCAGAACGACAGGTGTCGATGGAGGAGCGCAAAGTCCTCGGCTGACAAGTGGGGTGTGCGAACCACAGCCTTGGGCAGAGTAAAGAGGCTGGATGCGTGGGCAAGCTCTCCCACGGAGATATGGAGCACAAAAGAAAGTAAGGAATCCAAGAGAAGCCCAAATCCCCAATCAGAAACTAGCCCAGGTACTCCGATGAATATACTCACCTTTATATCTGCTTCCCTTTGACCCCACACAAATACTCCAGTGTCCCAAAAGTACACGTTCAGCTTCAGACAAGCAAATATATAAATATATATATGTGGTATATAAATATATACCACACAGCACGGTGGTATATATTTCATTTGGATAAAAATAGCAGATGGAATGGATTATATCTGAAACCACGATAAATTGTTTACATATATAGTGTTATAACGTTTTCTGCCTGACTAAAGCCTTTATTTATAGGCCAGCCTCAGCCGCACACATGGACGCACGCAGAAGGCTGCAGAGGCTTGCTACTATGGAAACTGTTAGCACTGTCATTCCTGCGACAGAGACAAGCCTGCTTTGTGCAGTCAGCCGCAACCACGAGGCACCAGATTTATGTGTTTTTCTGAGTTCCATCCATCCATCCATCCATCAATCTTCCCATGGCTCAAGTTGGGCAGAGTCACAGGGCTATTATGATTAAGTTTAATAAAAATATCCCACTGAAAATTGAATGGCCCTTTGAATAAGAACAGCTATATGCTAATGAAAGTGCAGTAAAATTGTGATATGTATCAATAGAAACACTGAACTGTACTGTTTTAAAGGACAGAGTGCATTAGTGCACACTGTGCAATATAATACCAGTGAGAATGATGGACACATGGTGAAATGTGCCATAATAATGAAACATATCAGTGTAAACAGTAACATATAGCATATGGTATAAATATCATGAAGGTAAAAATATGGCTGTGATTCTTCACTATAATCTATTGTGTTTTGGGTGAGAACATCTTGCTTTCGCTCATGTTAATTTGGTATACATGTCGCTGAACCTATGAATGCTGGCATGTTTTCATGTTTGTGTTATTTAAACACTGAATATTTTACTACAGACTTTCACTCATCTGATTTCTTTTCGTACGCTAAATGTACAAATGTGCCACACAGAGTCAGAGTCTATCAAGGGAGCCAGCAGTGATCTTTTCAAACATAGCCTTCTTCCCACAGCAAAGCTGCTGTGCTTCTGCTGTTAAGAACATGGGTGGCACTGTTCCAATTGTTCTGTTTTAACAGTTTCATTATGAGCATTTTTATGTAATAAATCCAGTATCTAATTTAAAAGTATGGGTCCAAGGACCTAACTAAAAGCCCCTTTACATTTGTATGTATTCGCTTAGCAGACTGAAACCTCTGTACATGCCTGTGCATTTCACACATCAACAGCTGCATCAAGGGGGGCACTTGCACATCCCTGCCCTCACTTCCTGCCCCACGTCTTGCCCCAGCTTCCTGCCAGAACTCCCAGGCCCCAGCTTCCAGCCCCCACTTCCTGCTCCAGCATCCTGCCCCTTCCTGCTTCCTGCCCTGGCTTCCAGCCCTCACTTCCTGCTCCAGCATCTTGCCCCCACTTCCTGCTTCCGGCCCTGGCTCCCACCCCCACTTCCTGCCCCAGCATCCTGCTCTCACTTCCTGCTCCAGCACCCTGCTCTCACTTCCTGCTCCAGCATCCTGCCCCTGCTTCCTGCTTCCTGGTCCAGCTTCCTGCTTCCAATTACTGCCCCGGCCTCCTTTCCCCACTTCCCGCCTTCCTGTGTTTACAGGCCATGCACAGTGTACTTTTCCCCACCTTTCTCCTCATTGCATCCTCTTTGGTGGCACCATCACAGCTCTATCCATTCTCCAGCTCAAGCATGACATACATGCCACCTGAACAGCGATTTGTACATGAGAGGAATCATATTGAGCACACAGATCAGTGGTTAGCATAGGGGCTGCTGTTAATAAGACGAAAGCTTTCTGTCTAAAAGGTCACCCTCTGAAAGAAAACAACTATGAGCTTCACACGCGTGACTCATCCCACAAAGGGAGCTATTCAGTGACCGTTGCCACCGTCTCTTACAGAACGGCGCGTAACGCACTTGTGATGGCCGAGCTGAGCTCTTTGTCCTGCCCGTCGAGCATGTCACATGTCGGACTCGAGGTGCGGGGCGACATCTGCATGAGCAACATCAGCAGCAGAAACCGGCACTTCTGCTCCTTAACCGTTTAGCATCAGCGTCGCCCATTATTCAGTGATCAGATGGGTGTAATGCTGCTTCAAACAGCTACAATAATATACAAACAGGGAAGTGTTCAGCCCCCCGCCCCCAGAAGGGTGCTATGGAGGGTGTTGCAGTTCTATCTTTATTCAGACGCTCCTGTGACAATTCAGTTGGTTCTAAGGAACCTGTGAAACCATTTTAACAACGGAACAGCAGGACCCATCCTACCATTCCTTCCTCTTCAGTGATAGACTGCTGCCCCTGGCAGTGCACACGCAGGGCTGACACCAGCCCACTGGATGGCGCTCTCTCACTCACTTCCTCAGCCAGCTTGGAGCCATTCCCCACCGTCATATAAGCTTGGCTGTTCTTTTCCAAATGAACTTCGCTGACATTTCTGCTGAGGAGTTTATTATCAGCCAAATGGCAATAGAATTATGGGAACTTTAAATGGACAGAATATAACATGCAGATAAATACATCTTGTTCTTCTTGTTTTAAGTATAGATGTACTATTTCTTTTCATGTGCATGGATGTAGAAATTATTTGTAAATATTTCTACCAAAATAGATAGATAGATAGATAGATAGATAGATAGATAGATAGATAGATAATATAAAAACTAGCAATAAAGTGCTTTGGTATACAAATTACATTACAGTCCAAGAGTAAAGTGCTATTGCAGAGTTCGGGAGGCATGCAGTGTTTTGATAGTATCAGTAAGTGATACTGAGGAAAGGGCATGTTTTAATGTCTGATTCCTGGGGAAAAACACAACAAGCAACAAGAGAAAAGTGATAGCCCTGCCTTCATGCCTAATTAACCTCCTTTTGCTTATGTGTCAATGACTGGTCGTGGTTTATTTCTGTTCTACTTATTTATTTAGCTGTCTTTGGTGTACACATAATCAACACACACACACAGCCACAGCTGTTCTGCAGCTCTCTGTGTGAACTGGCTCTGCTAACGGGCCACCAGATTGATTCATGCTTATGGATGTTTATCAGAGACTAGGTACTCTGAAATGCACTATAGTAATTCCATGGGTCACACCATGGTTGCCCAATTCCGGTCCTGTAGCATCTGCAGCACGTTTGGCAGATTTCCCTGCTCAGGCACACCTTACTCAGCTCACCAGCTAATCGCCAGGTTCAGTAGGTGTGTTTTGGTGAGGAAATCTGCAAACTGCAAACTCCAAGACTGCAATTTGGAAACTGTGGTTTACACGGCATGATTAAATGACTGGTTATCTTCCAGTTTTTTGTTGTTAATTTATTCTAAATGCATCCTTGAATTGCATCCCTGAAGATTGCTGGGTAAAATTCATAGCTGCATTGATGCCCAGAGACACTTAGCAATAGCACAACTAGATGACAATAATCCCAAAACTTATCTTTGTCGCATGAATACCTTGGAAGACTAAACTTCCCCTAATGAAGGACGGACTTGAGGGTAGTGAGGTTACTCCAGGGACGGAACCAGGCCTGGAAGCTGCCTCAGTGGATGGGATAATTAAGGCCTTCAGGATCATGGGCCTTTGATTTGCTGATCTGTTTGTTTTATATTGTTAAAACCCTTGAGGATCATGTTTGTCTATTTGGGCCATTTGAATGGTGGAAGATAAAATATGTACCTGTCGTGAGCAGCAGGGCGCACTCTTGGAATGGGGACTGAGAAATAATGAAAGGTGTAGTGGCTGTGTGGATTCCTGGGGGGTAATTTTCCTCCTTTCTCTCTTTAAAAGCATGTGGGCTCCCAAAGGACACTCTGCAGAACATTTTTATCTCCGGAGTCGACAGAGGGAGACAGTGGGAACTAAGATGGAGACCGAGGTTCAGCTTTGCTGCCTGATGGATGCTGGTCCTCCTCAGAGCCGGGCTCACCAAGGAGCCCTGGGAGATCAGCCTGAGGTTCCTGTGAATGAAGGGTAACATTTCTGACACATGCACGTTACAGAAAGTGACTGCATTTGACTGTGAATATTTTGTCAGATGCCGTTTCAGAACATCACAAAGATTAATGTTATCGAGCAGTGTGTGTCATGGCAGGCGGTTTGGAACTGGATCCTTCATCAAACCCTTATGACATGTGCTTAACTAGAAGGACAATTATAAATAAACATCTGTGTGAAAATACAAGGTCCTCCCTAAATGACCAAGCATAGTCATCATACTGACTTACACTACAGAGCTACACGGTTGAGACAAAAAATGAAAAACCTCCTATGTACCTTTAGCAGTGAGGAATGCAGCCTTCCCCAGCCTTGCTGGCAGTGGCCTGAGGAGCATTGGGCAGTGAGGAGTGCAGGCCTCCTGAGCCTAGCCAGCAGCGGCCTGAGGAGCATTGGGCAGTGAGGAGTGTAGCCGTCCTGAGCTTAGCCAGCAGTGGCCTGAGGAGCATTGGGCAACGAGGAGTGTAGCCGTCCTGAGCTTAGCCGGCAGTGGCCTGAGGAGCATTGGGCAGTGAGGAGTGCAGGCCTCCTGAGCTTAGCTGGCAGCGGCCTGAGGAGCATTGGGCAGTGAGGAGTGCAGGCCTCCTGAGCTTAGCCGGCAGCGGCCTGAGGAGCATTGGGCAGTGAGGAGTGTAACTGCAGTTTCATTAGTCAAGTAAAGGAAACAAGCAGAGCAGCTCGGTATGCACCCTCTGCCTGCAGCCCTAATTAGCAGAGGTGTAAAAATCCAGACCAAGATTTTTATAAAATTCTGTGAAGGCAAAAAGTCTTGAATTTTGTTTGATTACTTATGGATAAGGTTAGGGCTGGGTAGAGGTTAAAAGTCTCGTGATTGGGATTAGGGTTATGCCCCTAGAAATTTATGGAAAGGCACTTAGATAGGAAAACGTGTGTTTGCCCAGGCCACCGGTCTACCAACCTACAGTATGTATGACAATCGGTGAGAGCTCATTAAAGACCTGATTGTGATCACTGTGCTTCTCATTTCAGCAAGAATGCCTGGAGAGGATTAAAGCTGAAGCCACTCAACACTGTGGCTTCATGGCAAAGATGGGCAACCAGCCAAATCCCAAGAACTTTAAAGCCTGCGACATTGATTTTAGCCAATGGACTTTCGTGATTTCATCTCAGGATCCAGGGTTTATCAAGCCAACTATACACATGATCCTGAGTCCCCCAAGTAGAAGAGCCTGGCAATACAGCTAATTATTATTAAGGCAGTTTCAAAATCAGCACATACAGCATATTTAACTGGAACAAAATGGGCACCTAAGTCCAGTCTAGTCCTCATATCCAGCATGCAATTGATCCATATCAGTCATCTGAATCCTCAGTGTTTTCAGTTCTGATAACTCAACCAATCCAGACATGCTTTTTTATGTTGTAACTCTGAAGGGACATTTCTACAAAGAGCTGCGAGATAATATATCCCCAGCACCGGCGTAAACTATATCGAGGCTAAATGTGCAAATGAGCTCAAACTAGCCGTTATGTTATGGGCTTTAGTTGGAAATTAACGTGAGAACATTTCAAACTGGCAGGAGGAAAAAGTTGAGAAAAAACTTCTTTACATAACGTGTAGTTAGAGTATGTTAGTGTAGTGCAAGCTAAAACCTTGGGTTCCTTTAATGCAGAACTATACAAGATTTTAACATCTCTGAGCAACTAGTGGAATTCTCCCCAAACGAGCTTGATGGCCCAAATGGCCTCCTTTCGTTTGTAAATTTCTTATGTTCTTCTTATGCTAAAAGTTGAAGGGAGACAGACAGCAGATGTATCTTAAAACATACAATCAATAGTAAGGACTGACAGGTGTAGTAAGGTCAAAGGTAACAGAGAGAGCAATCTTTGCTCTAAAGAAAATATGCCCCACAATTGCAGGGCAAAAGGCAAACGGTCACAGAGCACATACAAGCACAATCATACAAGAAACCCAAACCACTCAACTACTCAAATCGCTCAGGCTTCCACCTGGTCACCTGGTGTTAACAAAACAGAAGACCCTAAAAAGGCTACTAAGACCCCAGAAAGCAGTGCTTAATTTGACAAGTGCTACAGTACATAAAGGCCATGATGACATCATACATATCCATCCATCCATCCATCCATTTCCCAACCCGCCTTACCCTTTCCGGGTCGCGGGGGGTCCGGAGCCTATCCCGCAAGCTATGGGCACGAGGCGGGGCACAAACCAGGACAGGGGGCCAGCCATCATACATATATATATATATATATATATATTAGGGGTGGACCGGTACGCCCCGGTGTATTCGAATGTTTCGGTACGACCCTGT
>JAODKL010000041.1:180968-209983 GCA_026780765.1 Petrocephalus schoutedeni
TCAGCATCTACAAACGCTGCTCCTCTCCTCGCTGTCTCAACTTGCTCTGGAGAGCAGACTGCTCTGAGTCAGAGGTCTCTGAACTCAGATCCGCCAAGCTCCGGCACTAAATAACCACTGCCAGAAAGGCTATCAAGAGCCATAATAAACACAGGATCGGATGAAACTGATAGAAAAGGCTTAGGATTCATATGACAGAGCATACTCTTATGATCGAAAGGTCACTGGATCGAACCTCATGATCGTTAGAAGCGTTACATTATTGTAGGGCTGAGCGAGGCCCTTAAACCCAAGAAATGCACCAGAGGTCACAAATAAATGACTTACCCTGCAATCTTCCTATAAATATATGTGTATATAAGATCTGTGAGTTCCCATGTGGCTGTACTCGTACACGAGGCAAATAGAGCATCACCTCATTTCATTTTTTTGTAACGTAGTAGTGCAGATGCTGTCTTAACAGTACCATCTACAGGACAGCAGATGAACTGCTTTTTCATTTTGATCTTCATTGAACTGAGAAAAGTTAGGGTGCACATTAATTATGGTAATTAATTGTCATTGCTGACACACCACAGCAAAATGCATTGTCTGCATTTAACCCATACGCGACAGTGTGACACAGCAATGGGAGACTAATTCAGTGCCCAGGGAGCAGTGCTTGGGGACAGTACCATGCACGGAGTACCTCAGTGGTACTTACAGGTCGAGGGACCTGTCAATTACACAGTCGCTTTCCTAACCTTTACACCAGCACTATCCCTCGCACATCGAGCTGTGCACAGGCCTGGCGTGAACTCCAGGTCCACCTGGAGACTCCATGGGGTTACGAAGGTAAGTTATGAAAAGATACAGTCGCGTATAAATCAGGCCTCAGCTCAGCAGTACAAAGAAGCACCGCCCACAGCTACCGGTGAAAGTGCGACTCGCATCGCCGCCGGGCTCCCGTTGGCCTCGCTCACCCCCGTCAACGTACATCTCACCACGGCAGGAACATCAGTGAGCACGCTCACAACCATCAGCCATGCAAAAATCCAAAGAGGGTCTTTGTGAGGTATTTAACTGCCATCATTTCATTAAGTGATATCAAGCAAATTGAGGGCATTAATAATCGCAGTGATGGTAGGGTACATGCTTACAGGCAAAGGTATAAACAGTCATGCACACAGTAGCCATTTTTCATGCTGCTAAATGAGAAAGTTCCACATTTGGTCTATTTACATCCCACCCTCCTTTCTTTTCTCCTTAGAAAAAGCCATTTTCAGTTAAAGCCTGTAATTTGTATTCTGCATTCTGTGCTTACAAACTCCTGTATCCAGGAGATTTCGTCCTCTTAACAAAAAGTGCTTTCAAATTAGCACAACTCTTCAAAGCCTCATTGTCGCTGCTCAGCTGGGCTTAATATAAAGACATAATAAAGAGTTTCCTGCCACCAGACCAGCTGTGGGGCCAATTCCTTCAGAGCTGGGATAATTACGGCTATTTGAGGGCTGTATGTGTCCTTTATATCAGGTGGAATTTTGCATATTTTTCATAATAAAAGCCTATTTATACTCTGAATTAGATTCTGTCTTTGAATTTTAATGGGTCACAGACTACCTGTTGAGAATCCTAGGGATAATTTCATGCAGCATTTGTAAGGAGACAAAAAGCAAACAGCGAGAAACCGCAACAGTTGCAAAGTTGCAAATGAGCTTCTATCTGAGCAAGTACAGTATTAATTAACGGCTTTCTGCTAACTTTTAGTTTCAGTAAAATATCGACATATTTTAGCCATATATACCTTAATAAATCAGTGAATGTATATGGAATGAGCAGATGCATAAGATTCACAAGCCTAAGAATAAACAATGGACCCATACAGAAATACGTACACACAAATCCATAAACAGCAAATCCAAAACAAAAGTGGAACATATAAATGAACAGTTGATTTACAAATATCATTATTAAATATATGTTCACTATATTGCGTTTAACAGTCAATAGGATAAGATATACGATAAGATATAAGATAAGACAAGATCAGATAAGATCAAGATGGACATTAACCTTGCGGAAATAAAGTTCAGTGTTACAGCAATAGTCACAGACAAGATCAGAAAATACACCCAGCATGAGACCACAGCGTGAAGGGAGATATATATATGAACATATAGCGTTCCAGCCAGTATCTGAAAGTTGTTATTGGAAGCCTGTGACCTGCTGTCATGGCCTGTAGCCACATGCCCCTGCCTCTCATCCCTGCACACGGGTGCTGCCTGGCCACTGATAGCCCTGTGGGTGGGACTCGGTGACTAACACTTTCCTCCGAGTGTGTCAGGCTTTACTGTCCTGGGGAAAAGTCCCCTGGCCAGCCGGCCATTGGCATGGTGAATGCATCCACCATCTTCTGATTATTTCACGTCGTGTTTATTTGTGCCGCCGAACGTATTTTGCTGTTTTAATTCATCTGACTTATCAGTTTAGTTATCAAATGTGACATCCCAGGACATGGGCAGCACCCCTGCTAAGCCAGAAACTCTCCTTACGCACGGCTGATCGCAGGCATCAGGATGAGCAGAGCTGCAGGGACCAGACACACCCTTAGCAGATTCTGAGGCTCACGCCGGACAGACAAACCACAGCAGAACCTACCAGTGTGATTCAGCCAATTGCACAGCCCTCAACCAAACCATCATTATTCGCTTTTGCAATGTAATTCATCCATAAAATATTCCACTAAGTGAGATCTGTTATTGTCAAAATTCCTTTTTACCATTGTAAATGTTTTTTAATAAAAAATATTTTATAAAATTATATATCACTATAATATAGTAAGTGAGAAAAATACATCCCAGTTTGGAAATTTTATTTGTAAAGGAGCAGAGAAGCAAGATTGCTACTTTTTGGTAAAGCATGTATTCATCAACTGAGTTATGACTCTCCTAGAAAATTGCAAGTCTGCTTCAGTCTCAGAGATTTATGGCCCTATAGCTGTCGGAATATGGCGTGTGATAAATGCTAATTTTAAAACTACTGGATCGACTTTTATAGACTATGTCAGCTGGGTAGCGCAGAATGTGTGAGAAATGGAGAACAGGGTGAGCTACTGGAAGAGCTAATGTGACAGATTACTTGTGAACTCTATCGGACCAATTTTATTGCAGTACATCTTGCAAGGTATTCTGGGAAGCACTTATTAGGCTGTATCCGTCACACACACACACACACACACACACACACACACACACACACAAACAAGTGATCTCACTCCGATACAAATAAACACATGATCTCACTCCCTTACACACAAACACGTGATTTCTCTCCCTAACACACACAAACAAGTAATCTCACACCCCGATACATATAAAACACGTTATCATCTCACTCCCTGACACACACAAACAAGTGATCTCACTCCCTGAAACATATAAACAAGTGGTCTCACTCCCTGACACACACAAATGCGGGTTAAGAAGCCTGTTCTACCTGGGAGTCATAATGTCCGTTC
This sequence comes from Petrocephalus schoutedeni, assembly GCA_026780765.1. Classification (NCBI taxonomy): domain Eukaryota; kingdom Metazoa; phylum Chordata; class Actinopteri; order Osteoglossiformes; family Mormyridae; genus Petrocephalus; species Petrocephalus schoutedeni. Next base: position 184,465 of record JAODKL010000041.1, read on the forward strand.
CTGCAGGTTTGCCAAATGGATATATATGGCCACATCAAGGTAGACGTCACTTGAAAATGCAGGTCAACACCTATGCGGATCTGTCAGCCAGCCGATCACAGCTCAGCTATCCCAGCATGCAATTGTGTGACTGCAGGTGATTGGTTTCCAACCCAACAGATGCAGTGGCTTAAGTCTCATAATGTCTCCATTTAAACTATGAACCACAAAGCCTGAGTTACTTCTAAAGGACAACATTTATAAATACATTAACAAATACAGCAATGTTATATTATCGCTTTACAATTTGTAGTTTTATTTAGCTTGAGAAAAAAGTACAAAGAAAATAATTTATATCTCCACAACACTATTCTAGGGGTAGGAGCAGGAATGGTATTTTTATACCAGGGACATTATCTTATAATGATGGCAGCTGCTGACACGTTCAGTGGCGATGGGGCAGGAAGGTGGGCGTGGTCACTGGCCCTGGGAACCTGCAGCACAGCCTGCTTTGGTAAGCCATGCGCTTTGAAGATGTCAGCAAAGCAAAGGTAGTCCTGAAGGAGAACGGGCACTGGCAGCTGGCGCACAAAGGTCTTGCTGGCTAGTGATTGGCTACCCACCGCGTCCATCACAGCCAAACGACACAAGTGGCACAGAGGAGGAAGGGACTCTGAAAAAGAGAGCAGTGACGGTGAGCAAGACATCCAATCAGAGAGGGGCACTGCGGCAGCAGTGAGCAAGATATCCAATCAAAGAGGGCGCAATGTCGCCGTAGTGCCAACTCACTACATTACAAAATGACTGATTAGACATTACATGGGAAGTTATCACGGGCTGATTTACTGACTGAGATGTGGTCGTGGTATCCAGGTGGACTCCGCTTGTCGCTGGTAAAGACTGGCCAACAGTGATGGAGGCAGCAGGCTCCAGTTGGTGAACTCCAGCAGGAAGTTAATAACAGCACTTTCTACCTTCTCAAATCTGTCAGCAAGACAAGCAGGGGTGCTTAGAGAGCTGGCTAGAGGAGTCCCAGGATAAGTCTACAATCAGGGGTAGGAGTCTAGGGGTACTCACAGCACAGGGTGTAGGAGGAATGAAGGTTGCAGTCCAGCCTGAAGCAGCACAGGCAACCAGTCCAGTGCGCTGGAGGTTTGCTCCTCCTCCAGGCTACAAGCCAGCAGCTCTTCCAGGTCACCTCCAGAAGGCAAGCCAGCATGGTCCAGCAGGAGCACTAGTACAGAGTACAGGTGGAGCCGCAGGCACTTGCTATAAAGCCCTCCATCCACGTGGGCCCCTGCCTTCAGGAGGAGCCGCACCAGGGAGAGGACCTGCCCCGGCCTGTCCCAGGGAGCAATTATGGCAAGGAGAGTGAACAAATTAAGGACAATTTATGCCGCTCAGTGTCTGAAATTTTGCAGCTGTAGATACCGAGAAACCTGCTTAGCAGACACTGAACTGCTTAGGTCCCAGAGTTGTTCTGTGCCGAGTAGTTACCTTTCAAACTGAGAGCAGAGGAATGTCGCCAGCGGGGATGAAAACCCAAAGGCTTGGCAGTCCTGGGCATCGGGGCTGTACCCAGCCCTAAGCAGCAACTGAAGGCTTTCTACCTGGCCACCTAAAACCGCAGAATACACTGGGCTGACTTTCCCAACCTGGCGGTCACACGCGCGGTCTGTCAGGGGCAGCAGACGCTCCAGGATGCTGGGAGGGAAGAGGAGTCAAACCGGAATGCTTATAAACTGAACACCGAGAGAGAAGTCACATGGGAACGTTTATACACTGAACACTGAAAGAGGAGTGACACCAGAATGCTTTTACACTGACGACTGATGGAGAAGTCACACAGGGAGGTTTATACACTGACCACTGAAAGAGGAGTGACACCAGAATGCTTTTACACTGACAACTGATAGAGAAGTCACACCGAAATGCTTATAAACTTAACACTGAAGGAGAAGTCACATAGGGAGGTTTATACACTGACCACTGAAAGAGGGGTCACACCTGAATGCTTTTACACTGGAGACAAAGAGGAGTCACTGGAATGCTTATACAATGCAATGTTTACACACAGGTATATAAAACGAGTGGAACACTAATGTACTAACAACTGAAAAGTGAAGGAGCGAAGGTGGGCTTCACATGGGCAAATAAGAAAACTGAACGGACATATAAAAACTATTACTATAAACCTCCAAACCATAAATGTACAGCATGGCAGGAAGCTGCGAGGACTGTATATGAGTACACAATAAAGACAAAGCAAGCCACCCATAGGAGGGAGGATGTTCCAGTACCCGATGTGACCGAACTGGGCTGCGGCATGAATGGGCAGTTGCCATGCATCCTCACTGCAGTAGAGATTCGGGTCAGCACCACGCTCCAGCAGAGCGGTCACACAGGACAGGTGGCCCTCCTGGGACGCTATCAGCAGGGGTGTGGCGAGGTCATGGGATTGGCAGTTCACGTCAGCACCTGGAGGGGGGGGTCATAGACAGGGGCAGCACAGAGCCACACAACGACAAAGTCAGCCAACAGAAGCTGCCGCTGTTATCGTCCCCGGAACCGAAACAGGCTTCCATCCACATGTTGGATTGTAACGTATCGAATGGAGGTGGAGCTGCCGCCATATCCCCCCCCGCCTCTGAGTGTGGGTACCAAACACCTCCATACCCGCCTCCGCAAGGAGCTCCAAACAGCGGCGCTGGCCGTACTGTGCAGCCACAAAGAGGGGCGTAATCTCAAAGTCATCAGTGACGTCCAGCTGGGCCACACCCAACAGGAAACTCACCACCTCGGCGTGACCCTGACCACAAGAAAGGGAAGGACATCAGCAATGGGATCATTTATATACCCAATATGACAGCCCATATTATATACACACAGCACTGGGGGGTATTCTCCGTACGTGGATTACTCGTTTAGCTGGATGAAATTGTTGATTTGGCATGATCCTGGATCTGTCGGTTCTTCAAAACTCTTGCTTGATGTATTGTTATAGCGACACATCCTACTCCTCAAACCTGCTCGGAGCAGGTTTGTTCTGTGTAAACAAGGATTAGCTCGCACACTTAATCAGTGCCTGTGCGTGGAAATCCATCCCGTCATGTCCTCGCCGCTCATGGATGAGTGACCGACTGCACAAATAAGAGAATTTAAAATCGAGAGGGTTTCGCGCAATCGGCAAGATCCTTTAATGTTTAATATTCTTTTTGAGGGATACCGCTTCAGCCAAGTTAGAATATTAACCCTCAATTTATTAGCTCCTTATATTAGAAGTCAAACTAGGCGACGTCAGGCTCTCACAACCACACAGACAGTGTGCATAATTGTCTTGAGTTTTTTTTTCGCAAGAGGCATTTTTTGTATACTGCAGGCGATGTGGAAAATCTATCAGGGACTGCAGTTTGCCAGGCAATTCACAAAGTCTGTTTGGCCTCTGGAATATATCCTCTGGGCTTTCATAGTTCTCCCTGGACATCTGTGTGTGTGTGTGTGTATATATAATTACACACACACACTCTTTATGAGATACCAGTTTGAAGTATATTTTTCTACTTCTCTTGTTCCAATGTCCTGACTGTGCTGTGATGTGACACATTTGAAATGTAACGCTGCATTCAAGTAATAACTATAATAATTAAAAACTATTTATGCATTAAATTTTTCAGCCACTTTCTGCCAGCCGTCTTTTCTGATTTGAGCCACTTTTGCCGTTTCCCCTTTGGTACAGATTAATTCTTTGAAGTCACCGTATTCCTCCAATAAATGCTCCTGCTCAACTTGAGTGAAAAATTGCGCCATTTTCTTTGTCATTTTGTAGAAGCCAACGAGACTTACCGATCATGTTTTCCAGACTCGATACATATAGGTTTTTCAAGCTGCACAATCATCTCGGACGATGGGATCCAGCTAAACTAATCCATTCATGATGTGCGTTTAAGAAACCAACTTAACCGGAGGATTTTCTCTGCCATAAACTGATCCAAGACTAGGCTTTCTGATCTTGGATGATTTAAGCGATGTACGAAGAATACCCCCCTGTTCTTGACAATAAAATATTGTTGTTGTTATGTGATTGTTCCCATGTGAAGTATAGACCGCAAGGCCTGCATCTATGGCTGACACCTTAAACGCTGCCTGGTGCAAGCAGCTCCAGCCGGATGCCGTGTGGCCCCTGTTGACCTCTGAGCCTTCTCGCACCAACAGTTCCACCACCTTCCTGTGTCCACCGTCGGTAGCTGCAGATTTCACAAGCACACAGGCAACCACTCAGTAATCGCCCAAACTGACGAGATACGCCGAGACGCACAACAGGAAGCGTGGCAAATACCTGGCCACGCTTATGAATAAAGCTGCTGTATTAACCTGAAAATATCCTACACACAGACCACCGTCACCGTGTCAGTGGCTCAGCTACCGAAGAGAAATAAATACCAGAAGGATGCCAACGGGAATTTGACAGCCATGACCTCTCAAGGACGGAACAAAAGACCTACCTGCAAAGAGCGGGCTGGCACCATCATCGTTCACACGGTTTGCATCCGCCCCAGCATGAAGGAGACTCTGCACCAGAGTCAGGTGGCCCTGCTCGGCGGCCAGGTAGAGGGCCGTGGTGCCATCGTGCGTCAGGGCATTCGCGTACTCTCTGCCCTCAGACTTGAAGTGCGCTGGAAACGGTAAAGACAGGCTGACTGTGGCACGGCTAGCCGAGCGGAGTCACCGCCAGGATGTCTGCAGGAGGCACGCCACCCTGAGAGAAAGGTGGCTCCGGGTTCACATGCACATGCAGTGCCACAGCAAGTCCAGCGAGATCACAGAGGATCAGGTAAGGAAACTGCGAAGGCAGCAGCATTATCCAGCAAACTGCAGCTGGGACCCGCAGGTGACAGCTGCATCTTATGACAGGGCGGCTCACCTGCTCTCAGTAGTATCCGTGCGCACCTGTGGGCGCCGCCGAACGCCGCCTCATGCAGAGCATTCCAGCCCCGGTTGTCCCTGACGTCGATGCTGTAGCCTTTCTGTATCAGACGCCTCACCAGCCGGTGGTTCCGCTCACGCGCTGCCAGTGCCACAGTAGAGCATGTGTGCTGGTAGCACTCCGTAAAATCCATCGGGGCTCTCTGCCTTTACCTACACAGCACCAGTGGGTAAGAGTACTGCTCAGCAGAAGAAGAGAGAGACATTCCAATAAACAGGTATCTTCGAACCACCTATCTAAAAACGGGAATATCTATCTATTTTGAAATCACGTTTGGTAAATGCGTCAGCATAAATTAAAAAGTATCAGCACAAAACATCACGGTTGCCAGCTCCCACACATCTGGCTGACTGACGCTTTTCACTCTCACGCATCAAATCTATATTACTCCATTATAAATCTAAAATGAGCTACACCAAAACCATTGGGTAGTTTGCAAACCGTTCAGACTATTTGCCAGGCAATAAAAATGCGACACTGATGTAAATATTTGTGCTGAGATTTGTCTCGAATTGAAAATCACACTCCAGCCAACTGACTGACTGTAAAAATGTAACTCTGGACGGGCACTTTATTGATTTTAACTGCTTCGCCTTCCTCCAAGTATAAAACAAATACCATATCAGCTTCAAAATCTCTACCAAGCTGACGATCGATTTGGCGTAACCTGAGTTAATACCACCGTCCATTCTAAAATACACATATACGTACGTACGTATGTCAACAGATTCTGAACTAATAAAATAGTCAACAAACGTAATGCCGTGTTTAAAAACATTACCAGGTTATCAATGTACTTTCCGTCTTGCTACAGCCCTCCAAGTCTGTTATATACTCTTCCGGTATCGCGTCACTAGAAACAAGATTTGCTATGATTGGTTGGAGAACCTGTCAATCTCAACTATATTTGTTCATGATTGGACAGTGGATTATGCGTCGTGAATATACCGTATACCATAAGATATAGTATACAGAAACATTAAAGTGCATTCATAAACGTGTACGTATTTATTGCTTTACAGGATAAAAGATTGCTTTGGGAAGGGTTATTGATAGATAAGCATTATTTAAGCTAGTGAAAGATTAATTTGCTGGAGACATTTCTATATGTTCTGGTTACTACCAGTTACTACTGACTCTCGCTTCTGGGCGCTAGAGGACGCCAAATGACCGTCACTAGAAGTATGCATTTTTCAACATTAGTGTTTTTTTTTTGTGAAGTTAATTTTTGAAAAGTGAAAGTGGTAGAACACTTCTGCAAAAGTAAGTGAGTGCCTGCCTTATGTCTCTCTGTCCAGTATCCTGCCTCTGTGTCCAGCGCTGTAGTCAGTTATAGCAGAGCATTCTGACATTCACAAATGACTGATCAAAACCCAAACCAAACCAAACCCGTCACCTGAAATTCAGTCCTGGGTGAGCTGACGGATGTCTGTGGCGGCTAACAAGGACGCTCTGTGAGCCCCAAATGTGCCACCATAAACAGTTTTCTCTGTTTCTGCTGGTGAAGTGAGGAGTACTTTTAAACAAGTCGACATCTGTGAAACAGCAGTCGGCAGGGGGTTCAAAGGTCCTGTCTGAAAAACACACAGTGGCCAATCAGGGGCTGGCTCTGCTTCTTATTTCACCAGTTAAAGTCACAGTTATCCCAATTCCATAGAACAGTGATGTGGGCTGATCTGTGATTTGGCACTCCAATTTTATACTTCGGCAGAGGGGATGGTGCTGGGACTGATGAGAAGCATCATTTCAGCCAGCCTGTCTTCCTTCAGTGTGTATGCTGTTACAGCAGGTCCATGGTAGACCTCATATCATGGGCACTCTGAACCACCCTGAACTCCTGGGAGAATAAAAACTGCGTAACTAGGCACATCTTTAGGTACATCTTTCTTCTGTTAGTGAATCAGCAATAAACCATGTAGAATCAGACTACAGATTTTCCTGATTAGTCTGAACTTCCTTGGCTGTGTTCCTGTATGTGTGCAAGAGTATGAGTGTGCTAGACTCTGTGTTTGCATTTGTCTGGCGTGTTGGGATGTTGTAAAATCAGAAATATTAGTTTATCACAAATAGCACATAAGTAGTCTCTGAGTCACTGGGGTTTGTAGAATGAATGCCTTGAACACAAAATATACTATTTCTACTTACGAATTAGAATTTTCATGCCCGTAGCTTCCGGGATACGCTCTGGACCACCCGCGACTTGAAAAGGATGAGCGGGTTGGAAAATGGATGGATGGATGAATGGATGGAATTAGAATTTTGGTTGTAACCGCAGTACATAATATGCTCCAGAGGGGGGCAGCGGAAGCATATGTTTACTGTAGAAGAAATGTCCATGTCTTACCATCAATAATGATAACGATAATGAGAAAGTGGTCTTCCTAGCTGAGGTGGTATCTTAAATTAGATTTGGAGCTGCGACCTCGCATGATGTTTATTTAGATGTGGGCACAGTCTTAGCTAAAGAATACTAGCCCCAAACAAAATATAGGATGCTTACATTTCTCCTTACATCATGTGCTTTTCAACATAGCGAATTTTCTTAGTTAAATACATGATCAGGGAATTTAAGTTTTGCTATTTAAATTACTTCTTTTCTAGATTTTCTAGTATGTGTTTAAAAATCAGTTTAAAGGTTGCCTCCACTGCTTTTGCATGTGTTCTCCAATAATCATTTTCATCCTTGCTGTTTAAATCACTCGTAAATGGGTTTGTGAGAAATTTATGCTGGACTTTTCTGCTTTATAAATGCTGCAATATTTATTGCCAGAAAACAATACCATGCTGTCTTAGTATATTATACAAAATACTTTTTTTCTTGTTGTCATATCGGGTGGGAAGAAGGACATGGGGAAAAAGCACTGGCTACCACACAATAGGGGTTTTTATCCAACTTAAACAGACAACTAGAAATAAACAAGATCACAAGTGATCCAAAACGGGGGGAAGTGGGGAAAGACAGGGAACAGACAACACAAAGGTTCTTGTACTTGTACTGACTAAAGAGGAAGCAAACAAGAGGCAGCTGGGAGTGTTTAACATGAGGGCATGAACGAGGAATAAGAAACTATCGACAGTTGTGGCTTGTTAGAGCCAAGCCAGGGAGGAGACAGTAGGGTCAGGCAGACATAGTGGGCAGGATGCCACCCGGATCTTGCTGTATCTGTTCTTCCGACGCAATTGCATTTTAAACTTCGGTCTTTCATTTGTCCATGCATCCATTATTACTTTTTTTTTTACTTTGTTTATTGTTGTTTTCTGAGTTTGCAATTTTTTTTCAAGACAGCAGTTATGTGTTTCAGAGACGGGCTATTTACATAGCCAATCGAAAAAGAAAGCATTTCAAGTCCTGCACCAATGTACTGAAGTACCAGCCACTTTAGGTCCTGGTACTCAATGGATCAGCTCCATGCCACATAGTGATCTTCCTCAGAGATTCTTCATTTCTCTTTTGGTCTCTGTGTCAGCGGGACTCCTAAAACTTTGGCAGTGTGCTTTGCAGGAGTGATACCCCAGCTTCTGATATACAGAACCTTAAAGGCCTCCACAGGACCCTAACAAAGACCTCATCACTTTTGTCTGCCCCACTCTTCTCTTTTCCTCTAGTGTGCTTTGCTGTCTGAGAAGATCAGTGACTCAGCTCCATACTGTTAAATCCAAGCCAGTGTGGAAACTACTTTACTGCCAGCACTGAACATTACATATGGAAGTTGGTGTTTGGACGTGAATGGAGGTCAATGTCTGGAGTTTGTGTTGTGTGTGTGCGTGCGTGTGTGTGTGTGAGAGAGTGAGAGAGAGAGAGAGCCTATTGTTGCTTGACTAAGCAGGGTACTGAAGTCATAACTGCTTCAATAAAACAATCAAATGGCTAAACTGGTAGAAGGGTGTATTTGTAAGGCATTTAGGACACAATTGCCTGCTTGGTTGTTAAAGAATAATAATTATAGCAGAGTACCATTTCAGCCGTGCCTGGGATAGAGGAGCAGAGCCAAAGCGTCTGTAGCATCGCACACGGATGCGGTTGCCTGGAAGGACCATTTACTGCCTGCAGTGGAAAATCTTACAGGAAAACATATCATTTTTTCCCAGCACATCTATGGGCAAGCCTCAGAGAAGGTACAGCTGGAAGACTCTAAAAGGCTGGTTGAAAGGCAGCCAATCAGCATCCCCCACAAAAGCCAAGCAGAGCTGAACAGGGCCAATGACCTAATTTCCTGTCACTGTTCTGGTGGCAGTCATGAACTGTGCAACTGTGTAAATTCTGGTGTTTTATAGTGGTAAAGCATGAGAGTGGATCTATACCATAGTGGAAGTACATCCCTCAGTAACGCTGGCCAAAAATCGAAGGTGCTTAAGGCCTTTAATGCTTGTCTGAAGATGCATCACTGGGAACTGCATAAACAATAGCAATATATTTGTCAGGAATAAAATTAATGTTTTGGGAAACCCATCAAAGGCAGGTGATCTGCTTAGAAACATATTCCCTTTCATTTTGTTCAAACCCATCTATGAAGGCATGTTTCCATTATTTCATAAGAAGCTGCACTTGAAAGGGATCTGCTCCCAGGTTTATTTTTACACCAGCTTCATTAAAATGTGACATCATCCCTGAAGTATCCCTGCTATAGAAGATGCTTTTGGTCAGTTTGTGTGAAGCATGTGTGTACATTTGAATGTGTTCTGAGTGTGTGCTTGTGAATAGTGTACAGGAAACCCCAGAATCAGGTGTTTTTGGACCTCAGTGCGACTCACGCCCAGCTTTAGTGAGTCCCAGCTGGATTTCAGAACAGATGCAAAGCAGCACCATTATTCCATGAGAAATGCCATGATTTGGTGTTTTGCTCTTTGTGATGGAGAACAGTCTCTGGCCATGCTGATGTTCCCAAGAGTGCAGCTGGGTCAGACTCGGTGACTAAGGCAGCAATGCATCATAGCTTGTGCCGCTTTTAAAGCTCATCACAAACTTTTGGATTGTGGAACATTAGTAAACCAGGCATTGAAGCTGAACTGAAGTCCATCCATCCTTGTCTCAGAGAGACCCCCACCTTTGTGGAGGCACTACCCTTATTTACTCAAGTGTCTCCTTAATTTTGGCAATGATCTGTACACTGGTTTAAAGACATATTACATTTCATAACGAAGACGCGGGATCATGTTAGGGAGAGCTATTTTCTGATTTTTAACATCATCCAGATTTGCAAATGCATGGAAAATAATTTTTCGTTTATACTGTCTTGTTTCCATAAGCTTGATTATTTTTTCCGTCGTTAACTTTGCTTTTCACCATCTGAAGTGACGCGACCACCCAGCGCACCTGTGTTAATAGTCCGTCAAGAAAATGTGCTTACGTTTGTGTTTGGCCTGTCCGTAGCACACAAACTTTTAGCCCACATATATAAATGTTGTCATGGGGGCACTGCTCCCCCCTCCCGTAAGCTGGTCTGCTTTTCCAGAAATGTTACAGTAAAATTCTGCAGAAACAGAGTATTTAGATTGATTTTCTGTCAAACATGAAATTGTCAGGGGTTAATGACCTACATTAATCTCCTTAATGCTCTGCAATGTGAGCAGAGCTGATATTTTCTGTGTTCTTTTAATCACCTTTCACCCTTTTTTTAAGGTACCAGCCTGTAACATTTACATGTAACAGCACATTTACCAAGCTTATCAGTCAAAATCAACCAGTCAAGACCTCCTAAGTGTGCCTTCCTGAGAAAAAACATCAGCTCACAGCATATATTTATTTTATTTTATTGTTTTATTTGACAGGAACAGTGTTCCTTAATCGACAGACCAAAAAGACTGTAAAAGAGTCGGACTATAGGCTAATTTCCATCTGCTGTCCCTGGCCAGTTCTTGGAAAGGCGAAGTAGAATGAGAATAAAATAGCTTAACATAAATTTCTATAAATTTGTTACAGAAATGCAGAAATGAATACTAGCACATCATGCCGCCTGACCACTAGGAGGAGCTGGAAACAGTTACTGGGACACTGAGCTGAATATCCTGCTGAAACATCCAGAATGAATAATGTGCTCTTTCCGAAGCGGACTGCCATGCGATCATTACTGATAAATATCCATGTCTGTCTTAAGCACTTCTTTCCGTTTTCTGTTGTGCGTTGTATTATGTGAGTTTGAAAATGTCTTGGTTAGATGTAGGCTTGGGCAGTATTACGGTAGCAAAATTAGATACCACCCAACCCTACCTAGATGGCTTGTGTACTTCGCATAGATCATGTTGCGCTTAACTCACTGCTCACACCTCAGATTCCCAGCGCTCTCATATCCACCAAGCTGTTCAAGCACAACAGGGTAACTAATCCAGGGCTGGTCAGCTGTGTTTCACTGGCTGAGGTTTTTGCATGGAAATGACGACCAAACACGTTACACCACCTACTGAGTAAAATTCACACATTGGATGCTGTTCAACAGAGCCCAGATCTCAGCTCGTCAGCAAATGATCTCCCTCATGCTCAGAGTCTTAGCAGTGTATACCCATTAATCAGGATCTCAACTGTCACCCCAGAGCCCAGATCTCAGCTCGTGTTTCAACAAATGATCTCCCTCATTCTCAGAGTCTCAGAGGTATATACCCATCAATCCGGATCTCAACTGACAAACCAGAGCCCAGATCTCAGCTCGTCGTTCTAGCAAACAATCTCCCTCATTCTCAGTTTCGGAAGTACACCAGTCAATCAGGATCTCAACCATCACCCCGGAGCTTGGATCTTCACTGAGTTCTCTTGCATGGGTATTTCTCTGTGTGATGGATTTGGTTCTGTTTCTGGATCCATAGCCACCTGGCAGAGTGTATTAGACACTAATCCTTTCCCTGTAAATCTGGGAATGATTCTCTGTTCAGGAATTCACATCTTGAAGGCCAGACCCCCCCCCTGCCATTTATTGCCCTTGACCCGTTTTTGTTTAACATATTTATTTTATTTTATTTATTTGTGCCAGCAACTGTGACCCCCAGCACCCCACCTTTTGGCTTGTGTTCAGGTCAAAATGGACTGAGACATGAGACATGGGCCTCCTTCAGTCTGACCAAATCAAAAGCCGTTAGTGACAAATTGGACCAGGGCTTGTCCTGGGAAGTAGCCCGTTCCAGCTACTGCCTTCTGTATGAGGTGGAAAATTGCAGGTTCATGCCATCATTTTCACAAAGAATCAAGCTCTTGAGGACAGCTTCCCAGCAGCTTTCCTGAGAGAAATGCAGAATTTAATGACTTTTCCAGTCCTTGGCTTACAGCGTCTTTGTGTCAGAGCCAAAGTTTGGGAGTCCTGCTCCATCCCCCCGTCTCCCTCAGTGGGATGATATACAAGCTCTGATATCCATCATTAACAGAGGCACTCCGGGGGGGGCAGACACTTCCAAAGCTTTCTGGGAATCCCAGACAGTGGCAGTTATTTGTGGCAGCACTGAGACTCCCTTTTCATATACACTTTGCACCATATTTCCACAGACAAATGCATGAAAGATAAAACATGTGGGGTCTGATGAAACAGAGTTTCCATAAAAAGCATACGAAACTAGCCATAAATTATCATTTAGCCAATCACTATGAGAGGTATCTGTAGCCAAAGATGCAAGTACACAAAACACCAATTATGAAAACATAACAGACAAAGATGTGATGTGACATGTTGCAAATGATTGTTATTTAGTCAGTTATATAGCCACTTTGCTGGGTTATATAGCTACTTTGCTATGCTGTGTTATTCTGTGGGTTATATGGCCGCTTCGCTATGGCTCCCTCATGCTAACGGCTTCTGCCTTTATTCTGTGGGTGATATGGCCGCTTCACTACAGCTACCTCATGCTAACAGCTTCTGCCTTTATTCGGTGGGTTATATAGTCGCTTCGCTACGGCTACCTCATGCTAACGGCTTCTGCCTTTATTCGGTGGGTGATATGGTGGTTTCGCTATGGGTACCTCATGCTAACAGCTTCTGCCTTTATTCGGTGGGTTATATGGCCGCTTCGCTATGGCTACCTCATGCTAACAGCTTCTGCCTTTATTCTGTGGGTTATATGGCCGCTTCGCTACGGCTACCTCATGTTAACAGTTTCTGCCTTTATTCTGTGGGTTATATGGCCGCTTCGCTATGGCTCCCTCATGCTAACAGTTTCTGCCTTTATTCTGTGGGTTATATGGCCGCTTCACTACAGCTACCTCATGCTAACAGCTTCTGCCTTTATTCGATGGGTTATATAGTCGCTTCGCTACGGCTACCTCATGCTAACGGCTTCTGCCTTTATTCTGTGGGTTATATGGTGGTTTCGCTATGGCTACCTCATGCTAACAGCTTCTGACTTTATTCGGTGAGTCATATTTGGTGGGTTATATAGCCACTTTGCTATGCCGTTAGCTTGTTACCTTCATTTGGTGGGTCATATAGCTGCTGTGCTACACTGTTAGCTTGTTGCCTTTATTCGCTGGGTTATAAAGCCGCTTTCCAGTGCCATTAGCTTGTTGCCTTTATTCGGTAGGTATTTCGGCTTTATTCGGATGGAGGTACTGTGGGGCAGCGCGGTATATTGGACTGACACCAAACTTGTAAATAGTTCTTCAGATTGCCATACATCATTATGTCTTTGTGTTGTATTGAAATGTCATGTGTCGTGTTCAGTGTTAATCTTTGTACATAGCGTGTGTGTATACTGTATGTGGGTTTGCATAGATCACATTTGAGGACCAGAATGTCCCCAAAGTGTGGTAAAACCGCAGGTTTCCATTTGGATAACCTGAATTTTATAAAAATCTGTGAATGCAATCAAAAAACTAAAAGTGCCAAACGTCTTTGGGTTGGTTACTTATGGTTAAGGTTAGGGCTGGGTAGGGGTTAAGGGTGTCATGATTAGGATTAGGGTTTTTCCCATAGAAATGAGTGGAAGGTCCCCATTTAGATAGGTGTGTGTGTGTGTGTGCGCCCACCCTGCAGGTTAGAAGCAAGCAGAGAGACTGGCATGGTGAGCAGTGTGGGTGTGTTGTCAGAGTGATTGGCACGGGTGCAATAAACGCCACCTTGTGGCTGAATTCTATTGCCTCTTGTACCTTGCTACACCGTCCCACATCATGACTGGTTGATCTGCTACGGTTATATAGCCACTTCAGCACAACTTCCTCAAGCTAATGGTTGTAGCTTTTATTTGGTGGATTCTACAGCTGCTTTGTTATGGCGACCAAATGCTAACGATTGTTAGTGTCATTTGGTGGCTTATATAGTCATTTTGCTATAGTGACCTCATGCTAATGATTGTTTGGATGGGGTAGCTTGTTCCCTTTATTCAGTTATATAGCCCCGTTTTTCTCAAACCAGTCCTCAGAGACTCAAGACGGTGCATGTTTTTTGCTCCCTCCCAACTCCCAGAGAACTGGAAGAGAGCAAAAGCGTGGACCATCTGGGGGTCCCCAAGGACTGCTTTCAAAAACACTGATATTAGCCGCTTTTTTCGACCCCAACCTCATGTTAATGGTTGTTGCTATTCTGCTTTGCTTAATTGAAAGCATGTGCAGGAATGCAGCAGCACTCAGCGTCTGTTTTCTATCAGCTTTGGATCGGGGCAGATGCAGGAGCACCTTCCTCAGACTCCTCTCCCTCCCATCCCACCTTCACCTCCTTCCTTCTTATCCCAACCTCCTCAGACTCCTCTCCCTCCCATCCCACCTTCACCTCCTTCCTTCTTATCCCAACCACCTCAGACTCCTCTCCCTCCCCTCCCACCTTCACCTCCTTCCTTCCTATCCCAACCTCCTCAGACTCCTCTCCCTCCCATCTCACCTTCACCTCCTTCCTTCTTATCCCAACCTCCTCAGACTCCTCTCCCTCCCCTCCCACCTTCATATCTTCTCCCACCTATCCCATCCCAGACTCCTCTCCCTCCTCTCCCATCTTCACCTCCTCTCCCTCCCTTCCTGCCCTTCACCTCCTCCCCTCTTGCCATCTTTTCTTCCTGCCCTCTGAGTCACCTCATCCTCTTGTCTGTCATCACGCTCACTCCTTCCTCTGTTTTTCATCCCTGTCCCTCCTTTCCTCTCCTCTCAATTGTTCACTCCCTCTGCTGCCCTCTCTTAGTCCCTCTCTCTCATGTTTTGTTACTATATTATTACTGTCAGGTTGTCAGGGTGCACCACTGGTGGCTGCAGACTGATGCAAAGACTTTCCTTTAAGTATAACTGAAAGACTACGTAGAGAAAACAACCTGACACATGTGAACCAGGCAGCTGGTAATAGCAAAAACCGTGATATCTGGACTAAAGATGTGCTGTGCCACACATGAAGCAGCTCTGGACTAAAGGTGTGCTGTGCCACACATGAAGCAGCTCTGGGTCAAAGGTCTGCTGTGCTGCACAGCATGCAGCTTGGGGCCAAACTTGTGCTATACAGCACAGGAAGCAGATCTGGATTTAACCTCCTCCTGCTGTGCCATACAGGAAGCAGACCTTTATAGTACGAGAGTAAGATCACAAGTTTTACTGATTGGCAGAATCTTATCCGTAAAGTTTCAGGAAACACAGGTGGTTTTTCAGGTGGTCAGCCCCAAGGGTCCAAAAATGAAAAGCCGTATAGCAGTCCTGAAGGGTCCAATAAATAGCTTCTACACACGTCTGGTATAAGAAATCCTCAGAGACTTTCAGATGTACCCGGATCACACCTGGAAATCCTACAATATGATCACAAAGCAGAAAGAAGTGCTCATATTTAAGCAATCTGTGGGAATTAAACACTGCACACCTGACAATTGCTTCATCTTGCTGATTGGCTTAGGTTTGTGTGCTTTTTCTATTTCAGACGGAGCTATTATTAAATATTCAATTGCAGAGGCATAAGAGACGTTCCTACGAGACGATGTCTGAAATTTCGGAAACAGTATGTATTTTCTGTATGGGCGGAAATTTCTTCACAACCTGTTAAAGAAAGTTCAGCCAGCAGAACAGACTCGGTGGCCAAATGATTATTTGTACGTTTTCCGCTAATCTGCTAGTCAAGAAAGAGAGGCCAAAGCTAACGACGTGTGCGATTTATGCGCAGCTTTGCTCAGTCTCTGCCGTTTCTGGCCTCTAGAAGGCTTCTCTCTCCTTCTCGGTTTCGGACTATGCAGAGGGCGCACAGGAGGATAAGGACACATGCAGGCTTAACATATGTTTGATTTTGCATTTATCAAAGCTGAAGCACAGAAGACACTGGATTACGCTACAGGAAACCGCATCGATGTCTCCTGTGCTTTAGCTTGGATTACAGGGAGTTAGAGCTATAATAGGGCCTTATAAGTTAGGCCCGACAAGGCCCAAGCCCCACAGAATATGGCCCGAGCCCATGTAAAACGATAAAAATTATGCCTAAACCCGACTGAACCTGACGGCAAAGATCTTCAGCCCTATTTCACATAACCCACTGGCTCGTTATTCTCATTATGCACATGGTCAAAACCTTTCCACACCTCAGACTTTGCTTTCGTTGCCGGTGCAACCAAAACGTAATCGCCAGAGGCTAGCCTCCGTCTCACCTCATCAGCATCCATTTTCTTATCTTTCTCACGCTAATCGAAGCGTATCACCCGAGCGCTCATTTACCGCGCAAGCCCGGTCCAAGTCCGTGTAAAATGATAGAAAATATCCTGTCAGGTTCGGGCAAAGATCCATAGCTCTATAGGGAGCAGCATTGGTGCTTCCTGTCCTACAGCTTGGATTATGCTACAGGGCGCAGAATCAGGGTGAATTGTGATTATGTCCTCTGTGCAGGTGTGGCATATACAGGCAGACTGTGGCATATACAGGCAGACTGTCCTTCCAAGGTTCCTGACAATATTGCATGCCCAAAGTGTTCAGTCAGTGTAGTGTTGGAGGACAGGATTCATACATTGGAGGGGCGCATTAATACCTTAGTGGAGATTAAGCAGATTGAGGGATTTTTAGACATGGCTTTGATATGGCCAAAGTCCCTCCTGCCGCGTCTGTCTCCAGCCCGGTGCCTGCACCAGCGGCCTGCACACATGGGCCCTGGGTCATGGTCAGACGTGGTCCTAGGAGCTCAAGGCCGAGAGCTCCTGCACACGAGTCAGCTGTCGTGCTTAGCAAGATGTTCTCTGCTCTTGGCTGTTTGTCTGCCAAAGCAGAAAAGATGCTTGTATTTGGATATTCAATAATTAGGAACGTTAGAGTTTCTAACAGTCAAAAAGCAGCAATTTCTGTAAAATGCCTTCCCGGGGCCAGAGTTTTCGACATTGAGGCAAAATTGGACTCTATCCAGCGATGGCGTCTCCACCTTGGTTGTTCACTCTGGATATAATTATGTAAAGTGGTGACAATCTGAGGTATTAAAGAGGAACTTTTTGTGAACATTTCTATGTGTGCAAAAGCTAATTCTCTAATTCTCAGAGGGGATGTAACCTATAGTAGGTTACTAAATCTTTGGTTAGTGACTTGGTGTGCATCTCAAAACTTTTCCTTGATTGATAATTGGGACCTTTTTGGGAATGGCCTGGTTTTTATAAATGGGACGGTCTGCATCCTAATTGAAGGGGATCATGTATGTTATCTCAAAAGATGTCAAATAGTTTACCTGTCTGACTGAGAGCACCACCCAGGCCTCAGCCTTGCAATCTTAAATAGAAAGAATATAGTAACTATTATTAGACCAAGACTTAGACCTAAATGTTCCACTGGGGCCTCCTGTGCAGACAATTTAATATCAATGCCACTGATAAAATTAAGTGAGCTCCTACAGTAACTGCCATAATGAATGTGTCCCTGTCCTGAGGCGACGTAACTGACTAATTTTAAAATAGCAGTAATCAGACGACTACTGAGGAATCCAAGTTTGGATCCGCAGGAGCTCAGCAATTACAGACCTGTCTCTAATGTACCATTTTCGTCAGAAGTTCTGGAGAAGATAGTCACTGCTTAGCTTAAGTCATACTTGGATGTACACATCATACTGGATAGATTCCAGTTGGACTTCCGCCCAGGGCACAGCACTGAAAATGCCTTAACTAAAGTCATAAAGGACATGACACTGGCAACTGATGCCTATAATGTGACTGTGTTAATGCTTTTGGACCTGCAGCCTTTGTTGTATGGAATGGTGTTGAAGTGGTTTAAATCCTATTTGACTACTTGATATTAGTATGTTCAAGTGTCAAATAATTGTACTCCATCATCTGTCACCTGTTAAATATGGAGTACCACAGGGATCAGTTCTTGGTCCTTTATTGTTTTCGCTTTGCATGCTGCCGTTAAGTAACATAATGAGAAAACATAATGTTAATTATCACTCCTATGCAGACAACACTGAAATAAACATTTGTTACCCCTGATGACATTGTATTTATTGTCACTTTAGCTAATTGCATTAACGAAGTAAGGACCTGGATGACTGAAAACTTTTTAGCACCAAATCTCAACTGAAGACCTATTACATCAGTTTACCCACACCCTAACACACAACACACCATAAATATGGCTGATGGGGCATTTGTACATGCCACTTTTATTTACTACACGTCCATGATTGTGTCTATGCATATTCTGACCACCGTTGCTCTCTGACTTATATCCAGATGTCATGGAGGGGTGACGCCATGGATGTGATCTAGACAATATAATGTAATTTCTACAGACTTCAATCTGCCACCCTATACAGGCCAGTGTGGATAACTGACTTATTGATGGACATTGGCTTTGACCTTGATCACAGTTTACACCATTACTTTTTTAGAAATGTTAACATTTCCAGGGGGGTAGGGCAGCCAGTTGATGTTGGACCCTCTATGATTTTCTTCTCCCTACTTGCAAGTTTTTTGCTCCTTTCTTCCATTGTCAACTGGCAATTTTTCTTTTGTCTTTCATTTTTTTTAATTGGTCTTAATAATGTAGCATAGCGTAGCATAATCCAAACTGGGGCACAGGAGACTCTGATCCTGCTCCCTGTAGCATAATCCAAGCTGAAACACAGGAGACACTGACGCTGCTCCCTGCAGCATAATTTAAGATGAAGCAAAGGAGACACTGACACTGCTTCTTGAAGCATAAGCCAAGATGAAGCAAAGGAGACACTGACACTGCTTCTTGAAGCATAAGCCAAGATGAAGCAAAGGAGACACTGACACTGCTTCTTGAAGCATAAGCCAAGATGATGCAAAGGAGACACTGACACTGCTTCTTGAAGCATAAGCCAAGATGAAGCACAGGAGACTCTGACCCTTCTAGCCATCACCCTGATACTTCATGCTCAAGCAGACGGTAATCTGAGCTGGTGGCTCAGCATTTTTCTGCAGAACAGCTGAGATTTATTTTGCTCTGACTTGTTGGGAGGAATTTAACCTTTTTCTTAGCAGGTATGTTCTCTGCATCATGCTGGGTAAAGAACCACCCTTAGGAACTATGTCAAATCTGCCAGGCCCGTGACTGAGGACTTCCAAACCTGCGGCAAATGTTCAGTACATTAACTGCTAAATATGTAAACCTTTCTGGAGCTCAGGTAAGATGTGGCTAGCCTCTGGTCTCTGTAGATAATAATGCTTCTCTGTCATATCACAAGTGGGTAAAGTTCTGTTGTATTTATTCCTCCTGCTTTGTTGCACACCCAGCAGTATTCCTGCTGGGCCAAGTCCCACGGAATGGAATGTTCCGGGCAGATAGGCGGTGAAGCTGACTTATGTGTTTTCAGGGCATTTATAGTCATTAATAAGGATGCTCCAGCTTTTTTTTATTCTGCAGGATAGTGATGCAGGCTGGCCTGAGCACAGATGAGCTCTTTAAGCCAGAAAAAAAGCATCATAAACTTGGACTCTAAAAAAATAGACATACAAGAAACAAAAGCTGGTTTTAAAAAATACACGAAAAAACAGATGTGTGCTTACTGCACCTCCTCTCTGGTCTGGGGAACAACATGAGGCTGGAAGCTACCTTATGACATTTACGATGTGTCCTTTCCCCACTCCCCCAAAGTGTGAGATGGGACGGGTGGGCAGTACCTCACCCGCATGTCTGATCCAAACCAGATACTCTGCACAGACACTACAGCCCCAGACAGGAGAGTCCCATTGTTTTTCTGAGGGCTGGACTTATACCTAAGAAGCTGTATAAAATTGTACGCAAGCAGGGAAACACATACATTTAAACACATGGAAATTAATAAAGAGAAAAGGGGAAATGTCATGATGATGAATTGACTCCTGTGCAAACTTGCCAGTGAGGAATTTTTACCCATGTGTTTCTGATTCATTAAGGCTTTAAGGCTGGTTGTTTGACAATGACCGTGGGGAAGGTTCGCAACAATTGGATTAGACAGCTAAGCAGAGTCACGGTGTCCCTCCAAAACATTGCTATCATGCTCATTCTTGCTCATCTAACATCAGGAATAATCCTAGACAGTTTTTTAAAATGTAGTCATAACTTAAAGTTTTTTGTTCTGTTTTTATGAATGCATGGCAACACTTGATATAAGTTGTTGGTATAAGAATGATGGATGCTTTGTACTGAATTACGAAGGTATCTATGGTGCATTATAGATGAGAGCTTCAAAAGGCATTCATAATGCTTAACCAACATGCCTTTTTCTAAATATATAACCATATTTATAATGCTTCATTAACACATTATAACATATTATGAATGTCTTCATAGATTCCTATAGACATGGCATTTATAGAAAGTGTTATCAAAGTCCACCCATCTCCATCCCCCACTTACAAAGCTAACCCATCTCCACCCCCCTCACCTAGCAAGCCAATACATCTCCTCCCTCCACCTACTAAGCCAACCCATCTCCATCCCCCCACTTACCAAGCCAACCCATCTCTATCCCCCCCACCTACCAAGCCAACCCATCTCCATCCCTCCACCTACTAAGCCAACCCATCTTCAACCCTCCACTAACCAATCCAACCCATCTCCACCCCCTCACCTACCAAGGCAACCCATCTCAACCCATCTCAACCCATCAACAGGAAAGCTACCAGCTGAGGGACAGCATTACTCTTGCAGTGTTTTGTCACTATACAACATAACATCCTTTGTGATGCTCAAAAACCAATAATAACACACAGAAAATTGTTCATATTGAGGTATCACAGATGACAGGAGCACACAGATGTAGCTACAGTAAGTCTGTAGAGTTGCCAATATATGTAGCACAAGCACTGTGTTGGGCAGTTATTATACAGGTTCTGAAGCTTTAGACAAACAGCCCACAGTCTACTGTCAGTATAGGCTGCTAATGGAGAGTGTTAGTGTTACTTATCCTGTTGAAAAAGTGTTGTTTCTCTTTCTGGAAGATTGTTTCCCATTGTCTACAGCCAAGTTCCATCCACATGGAAAATATACTCAGTGTTGTGGCTGACAGTAAACCACAAAGGTGCAGCATCGAGCCATGCAGATGTTGAAGTCTAAAGCTAGAAACTACAGATGACAATATGACAAATCAAAGTTTGGTAGCCAAGTTAACCAGAGAAATCTGTCGTCCTGTTTATAGACAGGGCTATGTGACTGTATTCATCATTTATTCCAGCTTCAGGGAATTCCAACTGCCTGGTTGATGGCCATCTTGGCCCTGGTTACTTCTCCAAACATCTTTTACAGACAAAAAACCAAGGCCAAGTGCTTGAGTAGCAAACCTGGTGGACCAAGGCTTGGGGTTGGGGATCCTCAGTCATACGAGAAGGTAGATTTGATTTCTGGGGAGCAGGGATGCTTACATTTACTGAGAGACCGTGGCCAGCACCCAGAGGTGCTAATAATCCTATTTCAGGATTGGTGCCTGTCTGTTTCTGTCCCATGTGTCTTGCCCCTATATGGCCAGCAGGTGTCACTGGCCATCCTGTTCACTCCTCTGTCTTGTAGCCCCTTGACTGTATCCCTTTTCCTCATGCCACTGTGTAGTTCAATGGGCTGAAACCCTCTGGCTATGGGTTTGAGCCTGACCAGAGGCCAGCCTCACCTGTTTTGTTTGTTTGTTGGTTTTCTGTTTTTCTAATGTTTATTAGTTATATTTGCTTGCCTGTTTTGGTTTGCCCTGCTTGTGTCCTAGGGGTTGTCCCACAAAGAAGGATTTCTTGCTTAGCCAGATAACTTGTCAGATTGAAGGTAGTCTGAGTTAAATGTAAGTGAATGAAGATAAAGTCAATTTAGCCCAGACTACCTTAAATCCAACAAGTTATCCAGCTAAGCAAGAAATCCTGCTTCGTGGAACACCCTCCTGTTTGATTTGGTTTTGCTTGTATGTGTTCTTAGCTATTCCTTGGCCAGGCAGCCCTCTTTGTTTGTTATGTTTCCTATTTTAGCGTGTGATTTATTGCACCTGTTGCTTATTGTCCTGTGGCTTTGTTGATTGGGTGGCTTTTTGATTGTCGTCACATGCTCCTCATTGCACCTATTCTTGAATAGCCACACCTGCCCCTCATTAGTCATTGTATTTAAGTGCCGGCCCTCTCCCCATTCATTAGTCAGTCATTGTACTCGTTACTGTGTGTGGTTGGCTTGGCTTGGCTTGGCTTTGGGTTTCCTAGTCCTGCTCCCAGTGTTCTGTGACCTTGTGGTTTCTTTAGCTGGTTATTATTCCCTGTTTGTTTTGGACACCCTGTGGTCTCCCTTTTTCCTGGTTTTCCCTTTGTGTCATGTTTCTGTTAATAAGACCCTTTGTTTCTCTAAGCCACTATGTGGACCGTCACCTTTTTTCACCTGCACCATGCATGACTAGGCAGCTTGCCAGAGGGTTTCAGGTGTCAGTCTCAAATGAGACCCCAGGTTTCTCTACTTCCTTTATATTAAGTATCTCTTGGTGAAAGAATGGCTGACTGGAATGTGGTAAGAGGTTGGACTGATGGATTTAAAGTCACCTTTAGCACTTCCTAACAAATGCAACAGCAATGAAAGCTGTTTGTGTGGTTTCACTGGTCAGCACCTGATTGACCATTGGCAAGTATGACTCGCATTTAAAGCAACAAACCTCCACAGCTTCACAGGGATCTGGCGATACTGCAAGGAATCATGGTTATAGGTGTGTCAACACTCTCCATAGAGGGTGTCTCTATACCTGTGAACAGGTATAGAGCCAGTGTATCACACATGCAGCATGTGCAGTGCAGCACCACAGCGCCTCAGTTATTTAGGAACTGCAGGAACATGCAGCAGTCCCCAGATTTACATTCCTCACTCTTGAGTCCCTTATTCATCTACTTGTCTGCTCTTCCAGCTCGTATGTGTATTTTACATAATATTAACAGGGAATTGAGACCCTTGATTCATCAAACCATAGTAATAACCAAACTGGAGACCCTTCCCTCAATACCTAAAATACATGTCTCTCCTGGAGCCAAACGTGACGCTTTACTTGGGTTAATAAGGATGGGACCTTTTCAACACAGGCATTATTATTGAGGCTCCAAATAAGGATGGTGAAGCAAAATTGCTCATCCATCCACACATCCATCAATATATCCATCCATCTTTCCATCTTTCTGTTCCAAATTGGAATGTTGTAGAGAAGCTGTCCGGAAGACATCCACCTAAGAATACTGAGAAGTATGGTCAGGTTCATGTGCTTATATGTAGGCCCCTGAAAGTACAGCTGAGGCAAATACCCATGCATTGATAACATGATAGCATGCCCTGTGTGGCCAAGCCCACATTCCAGAAGTGAAAAATATATGCAAAGCTGTGTTGTAACTGTTTTAAAGCATCATTTTCTTTTCTATTTTCCTGCTTCATTTATTTTTTAAATCGTTACATACTCGGGTTTGGAAAAAAATAATGTGAAATTGTCAAGAATGACCTAAATGAATTTGCATGTTACCATGCGAATGCAGGTCATAGCTACTAGCTCTCTGGCAGCCCTGCACCTTCATTTATACCTGAATTCTCAGTGCAGAAAGATAAAAACTGAACAAAACATCCCACACATAATATATGCATATGCTGTCATATGTGCTGAAAGAGTTCAAAAGAGTGCACACAATATTAAAATAGATATGAGGTGGCCTGAGCAACACCAGGAGATCATCACACTGAGAAGGTCTGTGCAACACCTGGAGATCATCACCCTGAGAAGGTCTGTGCAACACCTGGGGATCATCACCCTGAGAAGGTCTGTGCAACACCTGGAGATCATCACCCTGAGGAGGTCTGAGTGACACCAAGATATCATCACCTTAAGGAGGCCTGCATGATAGAAGGAGATCATCATCCTGAGAAGGCCTGTGTGACACAAGGAGATCATTTCCCTGAGGAGGCCTGTGTGACACCAGGAGATCATCACACTGAAATGGTCTCTATCTCACCAGGAGATCATCACCCTGAAGGTCTGTGTGACATCAGAAGATCATCACTGAAGAGAACTGTGCACCACCATGGGGATCATCAAGCTGAGATGGCCTGTATAACCCCAGAAGATCATCACCCTGAGGAAGCCTTGGCTACACCAGGAGATCATCACCCTGAAGGCCTGTGTGACATCAGAAGATCATCATCTGAGGAGGCCTGTGCAACACCAGGAGATCATCACCCGAGGAGGCCTGTGCAACACCAGGAGATCATCACCCGAGGAGGCCTGTGCAACACCAGGAGATCATCACTCTGAGGAGGCCTGTGTGACATCAGGAGATCACCCCAGGAGGCCTGTGTGACATCAGGAGATCATTTCCCTTCATAGGATTAATAAATAATTCATCTTAAACTCCACATGGACATGGGAAGGGGGATTCAGTCACAGTGCAACAGTATTGACCGCCCAGCTATTATATAAAATAGTCATATTTATTCACATGTACAAAGAATATCTTTAAATGATATGTGGTGATTTCATTGTACTCTCAGGATAGGAGAAGCAGGGCAGAGCAGAGCAGACCCAGGCTTGTATGCATTATGCGGGAGACATATGGCCCCAAGCAAAATGTTTGTAGAAGGAGCAGTTGCACATATATGACATGTCCACGGGGCAGCTGAATCTCCAGCCAAGAGGCCAGACTGGAAAAATGTTTGCAGCGATAAGTCATGTCATTGCGAAGCAGCATCCCGAGGCACCTCTGGTCTCAGAAGAACGGCGGCACGCATTCTCAACGCACCGTTTAGAAGAGCGATGACGTGAGATTGCGAAAAATGAGAGAAGAGCACAATATCAGCCTTTCGCTATGATCCGAGGTGGCCCAGACATTACACATCAGCCTCTAGCTATGATCTGAGGTGGCCCAGACATTACACATCAGCCTCTAGCTATGATCCAACGTGGCCCAGACATTACACATCAGCCTTTAGCTATGATCCAACGTGGCCCAGACATTACACATCAACCTCTAGCTATGATCCAACGTGGCCCAGACATTACACATCAACCTCTAGCTATGATCCGACGTGGCCCAGACATTACATATCAGCCTCTAGCTATGATCCGAGGTGGCCCAGACATTACATATCAGCCTCTAGCTATGATCCGAGGTGGCCCAGACATTACATATCAGCCTCTAGCTATGATCCGAGGTGGCCCAGACATTACATATCAGCCTCTAGCTATGATCCGAGGTGGCCCAGACATTACATATCAGCCTCTAGCTATG
>JAODKL010000041.1:220251-237292 GCA_026780765.1 Petrocephalus schoutedeni
AAGGGGGCGGGGCGGGTGGCGGGATGGGGTAGGGCGAGACAGTAGGGGGCGGGGCTCGTGGCAGGCGGGGGTAAGGCGAGATGGAAGGGGGCGGGGCGGGCTGGGGGTAGGGGGCGGGGTGGGTGGTGAGATAGACAATAAGATGGACCTGGATAGACTGTATGACTGTGTGAATGAGAATAATGCCATCAAGCATTAAGCGAGCCACCGTACTGCCGAATGAGAGTGACTTAAATGCGGTGCCTTACCTTCAGGACGGGAAAGTGGTCTGCCGTCAAATCATGTGTCCCGCGGTGGCCTGCGCCAGTCCCACCTTCTCCGATGGAGAGTGCTGCCCCGCATGCCTGCGTGAGTCCAGCGCCTCCTACTGGGCATTTCCCTTCAAGGCCATCCTCTATGGCACCTCGGTGCTCTCCCCCTGCACCCCTTATTTCTGTACTCAGTCCCATGTTTCTTTTGATCTGTTGTACCCTCTCTGGACTGCTTTTGGTCGTCTGTGCCAGGACCCCCAGGTTCCCCTTCCATTACATTCTAATAAGTATCGTTTAAAGATAAATGAATCGGATCACTTTGATGAGCGACGCCCCAGCTGGGATGCCGCTTGACCTGTCGTGGTTTTTTTGAGCCGACCAGTGAAGCACAGGGGCTCTTCACATCTACGCCATGTTGATCCCTTAAGCTGCGCTCTGAATCCTTCCCTAACTCCAAGGATTTAAAAACAGCTGCACTTCAAACGCGCACACGAGATGCTGCACGTGTAATGTAATTGCGAAGTCCCCACTGGTTTTAGTGAGAGCACTGAGTCACCTCGCACGCCCCGGCCTCCGTGCCCAAATCCTGCCCATATGTTTGCTCAGCCAATGACGGTGACGACGGCTGGTCGCCCTGGTCGGAATGGACGGAGTGCTCGGTCACCTGCGGCTCGGGGACGCAGCAGCGCGGCCGCTCCTGCGATGACAGCAGCAACGCCTGTGTCGGCCCCTCCATCCAGACGCGCCGCTGCAGCCTCAGCCGCTGCGACAGCCGCGGTGAGTTCACATCAGCATGTTGCCTGCAGATGGGCCATCAGTGTGGAAGCTCCACAGCAGCTGCGTGGCTGGGCAGGAGTGTGGATCCTAGGAGTGTCCTCCACCCCAGCCAGGGTCAGGCAGGAAAGGTCCCAGAGCAGCTCCACCCAGCAGTGCATCATCCATCATTGGTTGAGGGTCACGCTTACGTTAGAGCTGAAGAATCTCTGCAGTGACTGCAGTGCTTATGGTGCTGCTGATGGTGATGTGGTGGTGAGGGAGATCCTCAAAGTCCTCAGGGCAGTATGGTATGTTACACCCATAACTTTTGCAAGACTTTTTATGTAACATATAGTAATTAAAGTTAAAATTCAGTTAAATGTATTCAGGCCCATCATACTCCAGTGTGCACTGGTTGATAGAGGTGGTCTAGACTAGCAAACTCCAGTGTGCACTGGTTGATATATGTGGTCTAGAATAGCAAACTCCAGTGTGCACTGGTTGATGTAGGTGGTCTAGAATAGCAAACTCCAGTGTGCACTGGTTGATGTAGGTGGTCTAGACTAGCATATGCCAGGGTACACTGGCTGATGTAGGAAGTGGAGCAGAGGTGGTGGAGTTGGTCTAGGTCAGGTTACTCCAGTGTGCTTTAGCTGATTAAAGTTGGAGGTGGTTTAGATTGGCTTACTCCAGTGTGCACTGCCTGATGCAGAGAGTGGAGCAGGTTTAGGTCAGGTTACTCCAGTGTGCACTGGCTGATGAAGGTTGGAGGTGGTTTAGATTGGCTTGCTCCAGTGTGCACTGGCTGATGTAGGGAGTGGAGCAGAGGTGGTGGAGATGGTCTAGGTAAGGTTACTCCAGTGTGCTCTGGCTGATGAAGGTTGGAGGTGGTTTAGATTGGCTTACTCCAGTGTGCACTGGCTGATGTAGGGAGTGGAGCAGAGGTGGTGGAGATGGTCTAGGTCGGCTTCCACTTTCCACAACATAAGCATAGAAAAATGTCATGACGTGTTGCAATTTTTTTTCTGCCAACTTCTTACACAATCTGCCTGGATCATAAAGTCATAATCATCAGCCAAAAAACACAGTTTTGTATAGTTTTTATTCCATTTCCATTTCCCTGACCTAATCAGTTCAATTACTGTGAGAGTATGAGCAGATGAGGCTGCGCTGGAGCCGAGTCTTGCGAACACATGGGCAGTATTAAAGCCGTACTCTGCTAACTGCGCGTTGCTCTGTCAGTCCGACAGGACGGTGGGTGGAGTTTGTGGTCACCCTGGTCCTCCTGCTCAGTGACATGCGGCGAGGGCCAGGTCACACGCATCCGGCACTGCAATGCCCCCATGCCTCAGCGGGGGGGCAAAGACTGCCAAGGCATGGGCCGGGAAACTCAGAGCTGCCAGGCGGACCCATGTCCAAGTGAGTATGGTGGAGGGGGGGGGGCGATGGGCTCTCACGAAGGCACACACAAACACACAGGGGCACCAGCGGCGGGGAGCCTCATTCCCGCTCACATGCCACCACTGAGGGCACGGGGTGGAGGTCAGCAGCAGGCGTGGTGCTTTGGAAGCTTTTCCATTATGCCCATTCGGCTGGCACACAGTTGGCGCCTGCTGATCGACCTTTAGGTGCGTACCTTAATAAGCATGCCACCGAATCCTGGCGCTGAGCCGATCCTGCTCTGCGCCGCGTAGCATTAGCCTCATCATTAACACGTGTCTCTTACCTCATGTGTGAACAGGCTGTGCAGACAGGGTTCCGTCTATTTCCCATTCACTTACCACAGCATGACATGTGGTGATATCAGCCGGCTGTCTGGCAGCTCAGCGCCTTCTCCAGGCCCGTCTGGAAGCCTGATGTTGATCCTCCTCTCCAACTTCTCCACTTCTGTCCTTTCTCACCCCTCCCCCACCCCTCTCTGCTGATATGCTGGTGTTTACTGGCAGTCGATGGTGGGTGGGGTCCCTGGTCTCCATGGGCAACCTGCTCAGCCACCTGTGGGGGGGGTCTGAAGAGCCGTATCCGGGAATGCAACAGCCCACCCCCCCAGCATGGGGGCCGAGGTTGCATGGGTGAACCCACCGACAATGAGGCCTGCAACAGGCAAGACTGTCCCATTGGTAAGAAAGCCTGGCCACACCCACACCCATAACCAGACCCCTTACCCTGTTATCCTATCAATAAGAGAGCCTGGCCACACCCACACCCATAACCAGACCCCTTACCCTGTTATCCTATCAGTAAGAGAGCCTGGCCACACCCAGAACCAGACCCCTTACCCTGTTATCCTATCAGTAAGAGAGCCTGGCCACACCCACACCCTGCACTACACCCATATAAATCACTTACATTTATTTAGCAGGCACTTTTATCCAAAGCAATATACAATTGAGAAAGCAAAATCAAACATTCCCTAGCCATACTCAAGGGTCCAGTGGTGAAATCACTCTGCTGATTCAGGGGATTTGAACTGGCGACATGCCGATCATGTGCACAGAAGTCTAACACACAAAGCCATACTCTCCCAGTAAGAGACCTTCCACACACAAAATCAGCTGAGATCATCACGTCACTCACCCTGTTATTTCTCCATGAGCATTCCCTCTAAATGACTTATGATCACATGCCAGTAGACAACACCCATTTAGATCATCATGACCCCATTTATTTGATAGATGGCTGTCTCTCAAACCCCTGCTTCGCTGGTGTGGAATGCAGTACTGGTGCTGATGGATCCTGGGAGTGTGGTCCCTGCCCTCTGGGTTTCCGTGGCAATGGTACCTCCTGTGAAGATGTAAATGAGGTATGTATCCAGGGCGACAGTAACTAGTTACGACAAGGACATGATGTGTGTTCACCAAGAACCACAGGCAATCACCATGATGACCAGCCCAGTATCATCCATCAAGGCAGAACAGATGATGGTCCGCAGGGCTGCTTCGATACCCTCTACAGCTCTAAAGCACCCACCCTTCATTGTAGTGTCACCATCGGCTACCTTCCAAATCAAATGGGAAATGACAACCTTACTGTGTCTCCACAGTGTGACATGGTGTCAGACCTGTGCTACAAGGTGGCTGGAACAGAGCGCTGCATCAATACGGAACCCGGGTTCCACTGCCTGCCATGCCCCACCAGGTACAAAGGCACTCAGCCTTATGGGCTGGGGGTGGAGGCCGCCAAGAACAGCAAGCAGGTCTGCATCAATTCATCCCATGCCTACCTACATCCTGATCATGACAGCTGACACCTCACTGCTGATCTTTTAGTGCTTAGAGTATAATCTCCTGACAGGACCCCCTCCCCTCACTGCTGCTCTTTTAGTGCTTTGAGTATAACCTGCTGGCAGGACCCCCTCCCCTCACTGCTCCTCTTATAGTGCTTAGAGTATAACCTCCTGGCAGGACCCCCTCCCCTCTCTGCTCCTCTTATAGTGCTTAGAGTATAACCTCCTGGCAGGACCCCCTCCCCTCACTGCTCCTCTTATAGTGCTTAGAGTATAACCTCCTGACAGGAGCCCCTCCCCTCATTGCTCCTCTTATAGTGCTCAGAGTATATCCTCCTGACAGGACCTCCTCCCCTCACTGCTACTCTTATAGTGCTTAGAGTATAACCTCCTGACAGAACCTCCTCCCCTCATTGCTCCTCTTATAGTGCTTAGAGTATAACCTCCTGACAGGAGCCCCTCCCCTCACTGCTCCTCTTATAGTGCTTAGAGTATAACCTCCTGACTGGACCTCCTCCCCTCACTGCTCCTCTTATA
Source organism: Petrocephalus schoutedeni (assembly GCA_026780765.1). NCBI lineage: Eukaryota > Metazoa > Chordata > Actinopteri > Osteoglossiformes > Mormyridae > Petrocephalus > Petrocephalus schoutedeni. The sequence goes on from JAODKL010000041.1 coordinate 225,022, forward strand.
GTGCTTAGACACAGAGTAGCAGCAGAGCTGAGGCTTAATTCCCTCATGCTGCCTCCATGTTTTCACCTGCAGGTGTGTGAGCCACATAACCCTTGCAAGGACGACACCCACAGCTGCCACAAGTCTGCCAGCTGTATCTTTCTCAGCCATTTCAGCGACCCGATGTATAAGTGCGAGTGTCGGATCGGCTACGCCGGTGACGGCATCATCTGCGGGGAGGACTTCGACCTGGATGGCTGGCCCAATCAGAACCTGGCATGTGGGGCTAATGCCACCTATCACTGCAAGAAGGTGCCATGACCGGAGAGAATGGAGATCTGAGAAAAGCACTTTCATCACATGCAACACTCTAAGAATGTTGGCAGTATGTCTGCTAATGCACTTCATGTCGTCTGAAGTCTCTGATATAACCCCTCGGGAGGAAGGGAGCATCCTCAGGCGTTTGTTATTACCCCTCAGGAGGAAGGGAGCATCCTCAGGCGTATGTTATAACCCCTCAGGAGGAAGGAAGCATCCTCAGCCGTATGTTATACCCCCCCGGGAGGAAGGGAGCATCCTCAGGCATATGTTATACCCCCCCGGGAGGAAGGGAGCATCCTCAGGTGTATGTTATAACCCCTCGGGAGGAAGGGAGCATCCTCAGGCGTATGTTATAACCCCTCGGGAGGAAGGGAGCATCCTCAGCCGTATGTTATAACCCCTCGGGAGGAAGGGAACATCCTCAGTCGTATGTTATAACCCTTCGGGAGGAAGGGAGCATCCTCAGGCGTACGTTATAACCCCTCGGAAGGGAGAGAACATGCTCAGTCATTTGATATACCCCCGAAAAATGCAGCATCCTGTTCTGTCCTCTTCTTCCCTGGAGATGTGTATGTCCCTAAAGCACTTTGGACTCTCCATTAAATTTCAGGACAACTGCCCCCATCTGCCCAACTCTGGCCAGGAGGACTTTGACAATGATGGACAGGGGGATGCCTGTGACAGTGACGATGACAATGACGACATTGTGGATGAAAGGGTGAGCATGCACATGTCAGAAATCCCCCTTCGCTACGAGCCCTCTTCTCTGATAAATATGGTGAAACAGCTCCCTCTTTTGGGCTGATCTTGGCTTCTGACCAACTTCATTATCTCTAGTTTGCTGTGGTCAATGTTATCTCCTAACTTCTTCTGTAACACCCTCACAGTGTCTGTTGACTACTACAGTTAACTGGTCGCAATGTTCTGTGGCGTATATGTAATACTCCATTAGATGTAGTCCTAAGGAAATGCCGACACGTCTTTGCTTTGTACTCCTCTGCGATCTGAGAGATCAACACCATCATTTGGTGATAGCATTTCGCAGTTTCATTTAAACTAACATGATCCCTCCAGGACAACTGCCCACTACACTACAACCCACACCAGTTTGATTATGACAAGGACGACGTTGGCGACCAGTGTGACAACTGTCCCTATGAACACAACCCTGCACAGACGGACACGGACAACAACGGGGAGGGTGACGCTTGTTCCATTGACATCGACGGTGATGGTGAGCCGGTTTATGGTTACGACACTGGGGTGGCACAGTGGCTAGCACTGTTACCTCCCTTCCGTGGGACCAGGGTTTGAGTCTCCGCCACAGCTCCATATGTGTGGAGATTGCTTGTTCTCCCCGTGTTGTCATGGGGAGGGGGTACTCCAGTTTCGCCCCCCTCATAGTCTAAAGGCATGTTGAAGTTGCTTGGAGTTACCAACTTGCTGGTAAGTATGCATGTGTGTGATTGGTGTGTGCTCTGCAATCGGCTGGCGCCCCATCCTGGGTTGTTCCCTGCCTTGTGCCCATAGCCTCTGGGATAGGCACTGGACTCCCCGTCACTCTGAATAGGATAAGTGAATTACAGAAAATGGATTTATTACTAAACTGCTGCTCAGAATATTATCCAAAAGAGGTGCTGATGTTACAGCTGAACCAAATAAGCACAGTTTTCTCCAGATCCATACAAAGCCCGCACCCCTGTTTTGGTCCTGAGTCTTCTGGGACCACTGTCTGCCTCATCCGTAATTTCTACAGATGGCCACGTGCAACTTCTGTAAAAAAAAAAAACAATTTAGCTAGCAGCCTGTCTTACAGCTTTGGTCTGGATGCTTCTATCTAGTATAGTATACACTAGTATACACTGGTATGAAAATCAAAACAAATTTAACAGAACTCAACCCTTGATAATTCTTTAGTAAGTGACTGTCTTTATCCTCTTCTTCCTCAGAGATTCTGAATGAGCAGGACAACTGTCCATACTTCTACAACACAGACCAAAAGGACACTGACTTGGATGGTGTGGGTGATCAGTGCGATAACTGCCCACTGGTCCACAATCCAGGACAGGTAATGGTGTCGGGTGTGACAACACCCATTAGCTCAACTTCAGTTTGATGCTCTTTCAAAATTTAGATCTTTTCCACTCTTTATGACTGTGAAAGTCTACGAGTCTTTAATCACTAGCTGAACGCAGTGAAACTACGCTTCCCCGTCAGGTCTCTGATGCAGCAGACAATCATTCTTTGACATTCTTTTACCGCCTGGGCAAATGCTCCAGTTTCACCCTTAAAATCTGACTCCTTTTTAGTGTCCGTGTTTGAACTGTTTGGAATTCTCGTAATGTGGCCTGTTGTTGAATAGCTACATATGGCACTGCCCCCTGCAGGCAGACAAGGATAATGACCTTGTGGGAGACCAGTGTGATAACAACCAGGATATTGATGAGGATGGCTACCAGAACAACATGGACAATTGTCCCTACATCCCCAATGCCAACCAAGCTGACCATGACAAGGATGGCAGGGGTGACGCCTGTGACCATGACGATGATAACGATGGGATCCCGGACGACAGAGACAACTGCAGACTTGTGCCAAACCCAGACCAGCTGGATTCTGACGGTGAGGAACAGCATAATGTGCGTAAGAGTGCAGGACGGAACGTGTGTAACAGCAGAGCTTAGGGTGGAGCATGCATAAGAGCAGGGCTCAAGATGGAACGTGCATAAGAGTGCAAGATGGAGCGTGTTTTAGAACAGGGCTAGAGTGTGTGTAATAGCAAGGCTCAGGATGGAGAGTGTGTAAAGGCAGGACTCAGGATTAAGCTTTGTGCCAAACAAACCATTGCTATAAACTGGTGAAGAGGTCAGTTGGGTTTGTGGTGAAATTCACAGTGTTGGTCACACGGTGCCATAAAAGTGACAAACTACCTTTCACCACTGAAGTGAAAGGGGCAAGTCATTCAGCAAATTTCACACAGTGCCATAAGAGTTAGAGTTAAGAGTTGGTTGGGGGCGAGCTCCTTGTCTGTAGTATGAAGGAGAACACGTCATCCAAGAAGATTTTTGCTCCCACCTGCCCACAGGAGACGGTCGAGGAGATGCCTGCAAGGATGATTTTGACAATGACAGCATCCCGGACATCCTCGACGCCTGCCCGGAGAACGATGCTATTAGCGTCACCGACTTTCGCAAGTTCCAAATGGTACACCTCGATCCGAAGGGAACGACACAGATTGACCCCAACTGGGTGGTGAGAAACCAGGGCAAGGAGCTGGTTCAGACGGCTAATTCCGATCCTGGCATCGCTGTGGGTGAGTTCATGCTGACATGCAAGTGACGGTAGCCTGATTGCCGCTACTCGGGAGTGGTCGGAAACCTAGTGCAAATGGCTGGGAAATGGGGCAGCATGCTCCCAGAGCCATAGTTTGCCCGGGTCAGCTTATCCCACTAAATGATAGACCTGCTTAGCTTATACCCTGATGCTAAGTGTCCAAGCTCTGATGGTGCTGTGCTCACGCAACAGGCTTCGACGTGTTCAATGCAGTGGACTTCAGCGGCACCTTCTACGTAAACACGGATCGGGATGATGACTATGCTGGCTTCGTCTTTGGCTACCAGTCAAGTCGGCGCTTCTACGTAGTCATGTGGAAGCAAATCACACAGACCTACTGGGAGGAGAAGCCCTCAAAGGCCTTTGGCATTTCCGGCGTCTCCCTCAAGGTGGTCAACTCCACTACGGGCACCGGCGAGAGCCTCAGGAATGCACTGTGGCACACGGGCAATACCAAGCAACAGGTGGGCCAAGTTTAAAAAAACTCAGAGAACTCAGACTCAGAGAACAAGTTCTCATATTTGCCATGTTTGAAGAGCCTTTCATTTTGGGGATCTTGGAGTTAGACATGTTGGTTGTTTAGTCATGCAGTGGATGTGTCATAGCCTCCTGGTTTTTTCTCTCTATGAGCAGGTCCGCACCCTCTGGCATGACCCCAATAACATTGGCTGGAAGGACTACACCGCCTATCGCTGGCATCTCATACACAGACCCAAGACCGGCTTCATTAGGTACAGAGCCTCTGGGTGACATTTTGTTCATTACGCTTTCTGCTTAAACACTATGCTGTTTAATCAACATACTACCCATGTTGACACTATACTGTTTAACTGCTACTCTCCACTTTTACAGGGTGGTAGTTTACGAAGGAAAGCAGATAATGGCCGACTCTGGCCCCATCTATGACAGAACCTTTGCTGGGGGAAGACTGGGTCTCTTTGTCTTCTCCCAAGAGCTGGTCTTCTTCTCAGACCTCAAGTATGAGTGTAGAGGTGAGATCACGGCTACCTTTATTAGCTGTATTACATATTATTATTTGTTGTTGATATGTTTTGGTGTCAAAGAGCCCGTTTCAAGAAGTAGCATTTCTAGCTTAGCCAAATAACTTGTCAGATTTAAGGTGCCCCAGTTTAAATGGACTTTATCTGTTTGCTTATGTTTAGCCCAGACTACCGTAAATCTTACAAGTGATCTGGCTGAGCGAGAAATCCCACTTTGTGAAACAGGCCCAAGTTCCCCACTTGCTTTATTTACATTTACTCGCAATAGATGGACAATCACAGCTAAATATTAATTTACTTTAATGACTACAACTAGTGTTTTTATTCTGTTGGTTTTCGCCCTTTGTAGACAACTAGGTCCTGTCAGCTGGAAGTGGAGATTTCCAGCCCCCAGATGCCATACTTACAAAGTCACACAAAGGACTGAGAATGATCCAGGGCTCGATTCTCAATCTGCACCATAAGGATGCAGAAATGCACAGACCGTGCTTTCGGTTTAATACATGCTCACCGTCCACCACCACCACAACCTTTTTATAAGCCTTAGCACCAACTCCTGTTCCACCTTACACATCAAAACTGATGTTTCCAGTAATAATCCAAACAGGACAGAAGCCTTCAGAATTCCATACGCCTGCAGTAACTATACCGTAAACTTCATTATACATACTTTTTCTATGAATATATGCCTGGGTGAATTTTACGTTTTTTACTGAACTTATTGTCATTTTTGATCGCTATAAAACCGCCCTTCTCTTTTTTAGGATTTAATTGCACGGTTGTCTGCCAGTTGTCTTATTTTTATTTTTAACAAATGCTACCTGCCACATTGCACCCATAAACGACACGGTGAAATTCACTTAGTAACGGAGGATTTCCTCGTTAATACAGTATCAGAGCATTCCATTTTGATTGCACAAATAGCTTTTGATGGTTATTACATTCTGTTACTTCGATTGAGTACTTAAAAAAAAAAACATTTTATGTTCTGTTTTTAGTAAATTCCTGTTTATGTTTTAGTCAATCCTAGAATCTAAAAAAAAAATGAGTTTGCTAGCTTTTTATATTTTAATTACTTTAGAGGGATAAAATGTTTATAAGATTGTATTATAATTTCTTCTGTAAATTATTCATGTTTTGCCTCAAATGTTTTTGTTTTAAAATTAGACACCAGTTGTATATAATTATTTATTTGTTTACACTGACAAAATTTTAATTGAAATGCTAAAGGTCACTATCCAAATTTTCCAAAACGTAACAATAAGGAAGTGGTGTGGTTTGCAGACAGCGTCCTGTTTTCACATTGGCTGAAATGGCTTGAAACAAGTATATTTGTAGATGTTACGTCCTCTTTTTATGATGGTGCTCTTACCATAAATTAATGAATTGTGAATTTATTAAAGTTTCACTATTAACTGGGTTCAGGTTTTTTTTTATCATATTTAGAAAAGAACATCTGCTTGGGTCAAATTATGGCATGATTGAATCTGATCTCCCTAAGCATTACTGATACACTTCTGAGCCTCCAAACAAACACCCCCTGCTGGTAGCTTTATAGGGTGACAAAGCTGCAAGGTCCCCTCCAAAAAGGATGGCGGTGCTCATCTCCATGCAGGCTCCCGCTGGCCTCTCCAGAACCTGCATTCTCCGTAAGGCTTGATAATCACAACAGTCTGCTTTCTGTTGCTGTCAGATTTCCGAGAAACAAATGGCTCTATGTCATCAGCTAGGGATTTGTGCCAGCAACTGGAAGGTTGCTGGTTTGAATCCCATGAATGCCAAGAGTGATTCTACTCTGTTGAGTCCTTGGGCCCTTAATCTGCAATTACTTGGTCCTGGGTATGATGTTAACCTACATCCAGCACAGCAAGCAGGTCCTCCAACTTCAGGGAAAATTTAGGGGTTGGTGGCAGGATTGGCACCAGGGAAAAACTTCACACTTTTCAGCTCCATGTGGTGCTGAGGTTTTGCCCACTTCATGGCTGCACTCAGGTTCTCATCCCTGAGGTGGTTTGTCGTGTGGTGGTGTGTGGCAACGCACTGTCTCAGCATATGCTCCTCACCTCCTCCTTAAATAAACTTTTTTGTAGTCTATTCATTTTAATGGGAAGTCAGGTGGTAATGCTTGTAGACCAGGTCACAGAGAATGCGATAATAGACAATAATGAGGTTGAAACTTTCAGAGCTTTCTGAAGCAACAAAGCTTTCTTTCCAAATGTGTCATTCATTACTCGAAGCTTCACCTCACGGTGCACAGTAGCGGCACCTGGTGGTCAAGGGGGAGCATCTATTAAATGGCAGGCAATACATTTCACCGCGTCGAACGGTAGGCTTAAATTACTTGCGAAATCACGTGCTGTCTTACGGTTAAAGGCTAGTGTTGAGTGAACCCGAACTGTAAAGTTCGGGTCCGTACCGAACTTTACGGTTTTTGGTACCTGGACCCGAACCCGAACTACCCCCATGTAGCCTCGTTATCCTTACCCCCAACATGCAGTACTTGGGTACCCCGATGTAGCCTCGTTATCCTTACCCCCAACATGCAGTACTTGGGTACCCCGATGTAGCCTCGTTATCCTTACCCCCAACATGCAGTACTTGATGAGCACAAACACAATACACGCATAACTCACCTGCCCTGTACTATAACTGCAACTATAACTTACGCCCGACTCAGGCATGTCTCAGAGGAAGCCAAATTCCAGCTCAGAGAAGCAGAGATTAAAGATGATTCCGGGCAATTAAAGAGCATTCGGTACACCGTCGGTAAGCGCCAGCCCCATGCCCGAGGGACCCGGACCACAGATGCCCGGCATTTTTAAATATTTCACAATTTCTTGGCTTCAGTCAAAAGCATTTAATTCAAATTAGTTTAGCAGTTGGACTTGTACTCATTGTTTATAAAACGTTACGAACTGTTTTACACAACATGCAAGATTGCAACATTTGTTTATCAGTGTATATTAACTGCAGCTCTCCGGCTATTCTCCATAATATTTATCTATTTGTTGGTTTTTCAGTCTAATAACTATACTGCTTTTACCACGCTTTGTTAATAATAAGACAGTGTTACACAGATCACACAGTTAGTTTGATTCTTCCAGAGGCATTTTGCATACACAGTGAAAGGCATGCCTGTGTAATTGCAGTATTAAAGGACACCTACCCCACACGGCTGTATTTCACAGTAGCGTGAGCAGGCCCGGACTGGCCACCAGGCATCCTGGAGATTTCCCGTTGGCCTGGCCTGCCAATCAGTGCCGACCTTTAAACAACAACAATCATGCACATGCCCACGGACAGACTGGTCATCTGTGCTCAGTTTCTTTCATTTTAGGCAAAGAATTTGTTGGGGTTTTTTTTGTGTGGTTTTGTCTGCGGTTGTGAATTTCACACTGGCACTGTGCTCGGCTGAGCTGTTATTTCCAATACACAACCTTCAGAAAATGTTATTTTTTATTCCACAGCCAATCAGTCCATTTGAAATCCATAGCAGCGACGTCACAGATGTGCTGGTTTCACATCACTTTCCATAGCTGTGTTCCCCAAACTGAATTAAATAGAAATGAAGGGAGAATGAGGGGATCAATGACAGATAATCCCCAGATAGGAGAGCCGGAACTCCTGGAATATGTGATAACAACATGATTATGGTCATGTCATTCTTAGGAATTCTGGAATTCTGCAGAAGTAAAATTAACTGTGTGTATTTATCTTGCAGTTTTACTGCCAAACTGTGACACACTAAACACATTTCCATGCGCAGTAGAATCAGAATCAGTAGCGTCTAGTCGACCATTAAAGTGGTAGAAGAATTCTACCTGGCACCCAAACCTATTTTCCTCCTCACAGGATTAATCACAGTGGCGGTGGTGGTGGGGGGGGAATTGGGGGTTGGCCGCCCAGTGCAGACGCTGCACTGCAGCATCACCAGCCGGCATCGACCCAGCCCATGATTCATCTCTGAGAACGGGATAGTTACACAGCTGTGGAGCTTTCACCACCCTATATGTTAGTCGAAGAGCTACATATAACTTATTATTAATTATGCAATTTAAAAAGTGTTTGCTTTTCAGGACAATTCGTTCTGTAGGGTTTAAATTTGTTTTCACTACATTCTCAGTGGATTATACTGATTAAAATACCTTGAAGAAAAAAAAATCAACATAAATTTGACTAATTTATTATATCCCATTTTTAAAAATCTCAGAAGGCTTTTCCAATGTCATGCCTCTTTTTTGAGGAAATAGAATCATTTCCTTATTTGGAAAACACGGTATCTGTAAACAAAGCCTCAAGAGAACATTATGTCTTAGCTGGCAGCAGTTCCACACCTTGGCTGCGCAGCTGTGATAGATCTTCCATATCCACGCAATGTATGATTTAAGATCTCTGTAAAACTGCCCAAACCACTGCACTGTTTTCCACAGAACGATGGCAATTACTGCACTTGTCTGTTACTTTCATATTTTTTCTGGCAGGTATCAGGAAGTCTGTTCTGATGGGAAGTGATCCTAATTAGGAATATGGTACATGTGTGCTTGTGCCATTTTCATTCGTGGAAGGGCACGACTGTACTTGTAACAATGAGACAATGACAATGAAGGCGTCCCATGAGATGGTTTGCTGTTGTACCTCTGTGAAAGTACTCATGAAGAGAAATTACTCAGTTTAGTCAAAAGTACTCAAGCAGACAAAATACAAAATGTACTCAAGCAGACAAAATACTCAGCTTGAGTCTAAAGTACTCAAGAAGAGAAAATACTCAGCGTGAGTCAAAAGTACTCAAGCAGAGAAAATACTCAGCTCGAGTCAAAAGCTGAATCGGATAAAGCAGTGCATTGCTTGTGGATGGGAGCCATCGAGTATAGAAAGCCCTGTACAGTCTATTTGTGTATATGAACTACAACAGCAAAACACCACCAGTACACAGAACATGAGAGACACAAAACAGACGGAATACATCGCAGAGCACATGCAAAAAAATTCAGTGAAATTTGCCCATTAATTTATTTAGCAGACCCTTTAACTAAATCAAAGCTCTATTGGAAAATCAGGGTCAACCATTTCCTGGAGCAATTCGGGCCCCAATGCTGAAATCACAGCCAACCTTCTAATGACAGTGTATGCTCATAGAGCCTGGCACCGCCCTGAACAATTCTCTGAACTGCATGTTTTTTTGCCTCGGGGGAGAGCAAGCTGAGGGAAACCATCAAGAACATGGGGGAAACTCAGCAGCATCCCACACAACCGGGAACCTTGGAAGCCTGTAACAATCCAACTAACCATGCATCCCCCACAACAGTGTGCAGTTTCAAAAATGACATACTGGCGCCACCTGCTGGGAAATTAAAAGCCTTTTCCATGACATCCATGGAGCTTGGGGTCTAACTGAAGAGAACATTGGATGGACTGCAGGTTCATCACTGGACAGTCACACACAAGCAGATGCTGAAGGACATTTACAAACAGGAGCCTTTCTTTGCTGTGTGAATTGTGACCACAAACGCTGCAACGAAGCAGTCCTATTTCAAAAGGCTCCTTCAAATGCAAAACAGAAATGTGCCCTTCTGTTCCCGATGGGTCCTTCACAGCCAAACATGTGACGTCCTGCCTGACGTCACGTTTGGCAGCCAAACAAGATTCATTGTGTGGATTTTTAGAGAACCTTTGAAGGACACAGTATATGAAGGCTATGTAGAACGCACCCTTCAAAGGATGCTGCCCCTGAATTCAGACACAGACTTCATTTACAAAATCTGCAGAGCCCTAACTAGACCCAAATGCACAACCAAAGCCTAAAGCTGTATTTCTGAAATGTTCTTGCATTCTGAAAAAGCGTGATTCATGTCAGTCTTTCTGGTGCAGGAAGGTGTGTCTGTGTGAGAGAGCGAGAGAGAGACAGAGTACAGGTGTACAGTATGTCTGAGTGTTTGTGTTGGGGCTGCTTCTCTATTGCTGTTCAGTTCCATGCAGTGATTTAGAAAATTTCAGCAGTTCATTTGCTCCTGACCTACCAGCACCCTGTTGCCACACCCATTCTTCCCCTCCAATCAAAATGCTGTAGAAGGCGGTAATGAGTGATGCATGCACGTAAGTGTTGCTGTTAGTTTTTCTGCAAAATCTGCAGTATTGACTCTCCTAGTGCTGGATTTGTCAGTTTCACCTCCCTATGCCCACATTTATTGCACTTCCCAGGCAAAATAACTTAGCCTTAGATAGAAACCATTACTTATGGCATCTCATAAATATTAAAGAGGCAGTAAGGCAGTGGTGAAGGGGAGGGGCCTAAGATGACACGCCCACCACACTTCTCTTTGTTCACCTGTTTTATTTTTTACTTGCCCGGATTACTGTTCTTATAATCATCAACTACTACATTTACCACTGTGACTTTGAAATTGTCATTACCACTGAGCTTGTGACGTGGTTCTCTGCTTGAAGGACGGACAAAGCTATAAATAAAATGCCCAGCCGTGAGAACACAGCAACACGGTGCCAGTACAGAGAGCCAGTCCTCACAGACGATGCTCGGTGGATGACATTAATGTGAGATATCTTCCTAACCATATTCTTACACACAAAATGAGGGCATCCAGATGAGAAAAACACTGCTTATGCCCTTTAGTCCATGAAGAATAGAAATCAGAGCCACGGAAACACACTGTTATCATCAGCGCCAAATAAACCATACCTACAATGTTTGATAATACACTCTCACTTCAAAAAGCATTCAAGCGATTCAAAAACTGTACAAAGGTCAGTAGCCAAGCACTGACAGAGAAATGCTGTCAGACGGAAGGGAAGATGGCCAAGAGAGAGGAGGCTAAACACAGACATTACAATGAAAGACGTCTTTTAATTGGAGGTTGTAAGCTATGTTATTATCATGCTGAAATTTTATGACGCATATGATTTACAGTGACAGAAAATACTCAGCGTGAGTCAAAAGTACTCAAGCAGAGAAAATACTCAGCTTGAGTCTAAAGTACTCAGGCAGAGACAATACTCAGCTCGATTCAAAAGCTAGATCGGGTAAAGCTGTGCGTTGTCTTGTGGATGGGAGCCATTGAGTATAGTACAGTATAGTACAGTCTATTTGTGTATGTGAACTACAACAGCGCTGCCTTCCCTGTTGTGTACTTTACCTTGTAGCTTCTGTTAGGTACAATCTAGAGCCCTTTGACTTTTAAGCACCTGTTTGAGATCAAATGGGTCTATAGGTTTTTCACTGTCTCCATAAAACACATAAAGGATGAATAAAAACAGCCAACTTTTTTAAAGCACACATTATGCTAAAACTCAGCTGAACACTGAAGCACCAGAGCAGATGAGGCGCTGCTTTCGATAGCAGCCTCCGGCATGGGGCGCGTCTTCTTTCCAAAAGGCTGCACGATTGCCGAGGGCACTGGGGTTATTGCTCAGTCACCTGCCGAGAGGAGAAGGGAAAGGAGAAAGATAGGAGGCGAAGGGAGAGGAGAAAGGAGGAAGTGAAGGGAAAGGTGAAAGATAGGAGGTGAAGGGAAAGGAAAAATATAGGAGGAGAAGGGAAAGGAGAAAGGAGGCAAATGGAAAGGAGAAAGATGGGAGGTGAAGGGAAAGGAGAAAGATAGGAGGGGAAGGGAAAGGAGGCATAT
>JAODKL010000041.1:240340-254240 GCA_026780765.1 Petrocephalus schoutedeni
GAAAGGAGAAAGATAGGAGGGGAAGGGAAAGGAAAAATATAGGAGGAGAAGGGAAAGGAGAAAGGAGGCAAAGGGAACGGAGAAAGATGGGAGGTGAAGGGAAAGGAGAAAGCTAGGAGGGGAAGGGAAAGAGGAAAGGAGGCGAAGGGAAAGGAGAAAGATAGGAGGGGAAGGGAAAGAGGAAAGGAGGCGAAGGGAAAGGAGAAAGATGGGAGGTGAAGGGAAAGGAGAAAGATAGGAGGGGAATTGAAAGAAGAAAGGAGGCGAGGGGAGAGGAGAAAGAAGGCATATAGGAGGAGTAGGGAAAGGAGAAAGGAGGCAAAGGGAAAGGAGAAAGATAGGAGGCAAAGGGAAAGGAGGCATATAGGAGGAGAAGGGAAAGGAGAAAGGAGGTGAAGGGGAAGGAGAAAGATGGGAGGTGAAGGGAAAGAAGAAAGATTCGAGGTGAAAGGAAATGAGGCATATAGGAGGAGAAGGGAAAGGAGGAGAAGATAAAGGAGTAAAATAGGAGGCGAAGGGAAAGGAGAAAGATTGGAGGAGAAAGGAAAGGTGTGGAGGAGAAAGAGGTGGAGACGCAACGTCACAGTAACTCGTCAGTTTTCTGAGAGGGATTTTAAAGGCATCCTAGCGACCCGACCGGTAGATACTGTATATATTACGCTACAGGATACAGAGGTGCATCTTTAAGAGCGCATCTGTCAGAGCGCACATTTTATAAACGCGCCCCTTTCGGAACGCATGTGAGCCCCCGGCAATGTCGCCCTGCGAGCCGAAGAGCCGCCCGGCGCTGCTCCTCTGCTGCCTCGCCCTCGGCTACGCCGTCTACCTGGCGCTCGGAGCCGCAGTATTCTCCGCGCTGGAACTGCCGTACGAAACGCTACTGCGACAGGAGCTCCGCGCCGCCAAACTGCGCTTTCTCCAGGACCACGAGTGTGTGGCGGACGGTCGCCTGGAAGCACTGCTCTCTAAAGTCCTGGAGGCCGGCGACTACGGCGTGTCGGCGCTGAAGAATGCGTCGGCGGGCTGGAGCTGGGATGTGGCGTCAGCGTTCTTTTTCTCCAGCACCGTGCTGTCCACCACGGGTGAGCTGCCGGACCGCACCGCACCGCCCTGCGCACCATGCGCTCCTTTCCGCGTCCCGTGGTGGATAGACCCGAACCCTCATTCCCCCCTTTAGAATAAAGGATAAATGTACGCCCGGCAGAGGTTACGGTTACAGACATTTTACAGCCTTTGGTTTGTTTAGATTTCCTCATGCTATAGACCAAACTGTCGATGGCCATCATGTTGTCACAACAGACAAACACAAAATACACAACAAAAGAACATATTTGCAGTGATTTGCAGAGATAACTCTCTATTTATGCAATTTCTGGCTATGGGTCGCATACATGAATGCGGTTATATAAGTATCTTGCAGGTAAAAATGTAAATGCGAAACTATTTACGTCCGCCACATTAATGTCGTAATTTATTATTTCTAAACCGTAATTCGGTTATTACTCCTCGCCCTAAATGTTTTACTTTTTGACTGAATAATATTACGGGAGGGTTATTCCCTGCTGCGCCCTTTGGGTGGATCAGTGCCCGTCGCTGCTCTGCAGTGGAATGAGCCGCATCCGATCTGCCGACCCCCCGTCCTCTCGCACCGGCCGGTGAAAGAGGCATGAATCAGCACAACGTCAGACACGCAGCCACGAAAACCAGAGGGCCTGCAGCATGTTGACAAGTCAAGGCTGCCGTAACGTGGACTCGTATCAAGTCATTGTTGTAGTTGTATCGAGTCGTTATTGATGTAATTGATCAAATACATAGCAGCAGGGGCGTATCAAGCTTTTTAAAAGTGGGAGGGGGGGGGGGGGTCTAGGATGGGGAAGTAAAACTCCCCTCGAATTTATCACAGTCAAATTATCATATAATTATAATCACGGCCAATTATATATAACGTCCTGCATTTCTATATTTTATTTAGGGGGGAAAAACAGTACATTGCACCTTTAAGGGTCTGCCAATTGTGCCCCTAGCTGTAGGCAAAGCCTAATCATAGAAAGGACCGGAGTATGTCAGAAGTGGGATTCGAACCCACGCCTCCAGTGGAGACTGCGACCTGAACGCAGCGCCTTAGACCGCTCGGCCATTCTGACTACCTAATAATGCCTTTGGAAGCAATTCCTCTTGAAAGAATAAAGGAGTTGCTTCCCATACAAAGTGTATAAGGGAGAGTGGGGACGGTTGCAACACTTTTTACATTTCTTTCAGTTTCTCAGAGACTGTTTATACTGGAAAGACAAAATTTGAGCACATTAACCCCTGTCAGCTGTTAATCTGTCAGCTACCCACCCACACTGTTGTAACGTATACATGTGATAATACAGCCCTACGAATGATATTAAACCCTAATCCCAACCACTACACCCCCTAACCAGCCCTAACCTTAACCATAAGTAACTAACCAAAATACAAGACTTCTGACATTTTTACTTTTTTGATCGCATTCACAGATTTTCATAAAACTGTGGTTATCCAAATGGGGACCTTTTAAGTCATTTCCGTGACGCTTTACATGAGCTGTTCTGTTTGCTTGCAGGCTATGGGCACACAGTTCCTCTGTCTGATGGAGGCAAGGCTTTTTGCATCTTGTATTCTGTGATTGGGATCCCCTTCACCCTCCTCTTCCTCACTGCGGTGGTGCAGAGGATCATGCTTTTCACCACCAGGCACCCATTGGATCATGCACAGCGGCACTGCCCCCTGCCCGGCTGCAGGGTAGCTGCTGCCCATGCAGTG
The DNA here is from genome assembly GCA_026780765.1 of Petrocephalus schoutedeni. Lineage (NCBI taxonomy): Eukaryota > Metazoa > Chordata > Actinopteri > Osteoglossiformes > Mormyridae > Petrocephalus > Petrocephalus schoutedeni. The sequence continues at coordinate 243,128 of JAODKL010000041.1, forward strand.
CTGCTGGCTGTCCTCTTCGTCAGCCTCTTTCTCGTCGTGCCTGCCGCCATCTTCTCCGTCCTTGAGGAGGAATGGACCTTCCTGGAGTCCTTCTACTTCTGCTTTATCTCCCTCAGTACCATCGGACTGGGCGACTACGTCCCAGGAGAGGGACACGACCAAAGCTACCGGCAGCTCTACAAGGTTGCTGTCGCAGGTGAGCTCAGTCACCAGCGTGCATTTAGTTTCATTATACACTCAGAAGGCAAAATTGCACTACGCCCTTTGCAAGTCAGGAAAGCCCATAGTGAGAGACCAGTGTTAGCCAGCATCTTGCACACCTGGAGCAGCATGGGCCTTGCTCAAAAATCACTCTGATGGCTACAGGATTCAAACCTGCAACCTTCTGGACACAGGGACAGAGCCCTAACCACTGTACTACACACCCTCACATTTAGCTCACATAATGGCGGCAGATGATGTGCATATGTGCGTGAAGTCCGTGCACAGGGTGCATGTGTGTCCAGAATTTCTCATGGAATGTGAACAGGGTGTTGACTCTCTCATGGAACACAGTCTGGGTGTGTGTGCGTTTGTGTGCTGATGGAGTCTGATTGGGCTGTGGGTGTGCGTTTGTGTGCTTATGGAGTCTGATCGGGCTGTGGGTGTGCGTTTGTGTGCTTATGGAGTCTGATCGGGCTGTGGGTGTTCGTTTGTGTGCTGACGGAGTCACACGTCTTTATCACAGAAACAAAAATGTGTTTTCTGGTTGTTTTTTTCTTCATTCATTCCTCCAGCCCCTGCTTAAATTAGGCCAATGGGAGTGAAGCAGGGCGGAGTGACAGCCTTCTGAGCAGAGTCACTAGGACTCCCTTTAAGGTGTCAGGGTGGCAGACTTACGGCGTGTCGCGACGGCATGCGTGTGGAACACACCTCTGTGCTTTCCCCCCAGTTTACCTGCTTCTGGGCCTCATCGCCATGCTGGTGGTCCTGGAGACCTTCTGTGAGCTGCAGCAGTTGAAGGAGCTGAGGAGGCTCTTCTACCTGAGGAAGGAGAAGCCGGAGGAGCAGCTGGCCATCCTGGATCAGGACCAGCTCTCCGTCAGCTCAGGGTCTGACCATGCAGCTTCCTGCATGGGGAGCAGGGCAGAGACCCTCGTGGACACGCCCAGTCCTGCGGGGGAGCGACCCCTGACCCCGTGACAGCTGCCGGGACGTACAGTAACAACCTACCAGTGACTATCCACTAAGCACAGTGCATACTGCTGCCAGATCGCTAGTCAGCTAAGCTATGTCTTATTACCAGCTTATTCATTTATCTGGCTAACGAAGCAGCCATATTGTAAAGCTGCTGTATCTCAGGGGCTAAAGATCAGAGTTCGGATGTTTGAGTACCGGGGAACTCCTGTACATTCAGCAAGCATGATCATCGTAACTAACATAGTGACTAATACTGTCCAAAGGCTAGGCCGGCTTGTTTTTTTTTAACCGTACAAGCGTAAAGGCATCGTACCCCTCTGTTCAGAGTATTGGACTTATCTTGAGTAATGTTATAGACTTAATGTTGCATTGATTGTAAGAAAAAGCTCTATTTGACTTCCCAAATACAGATCTCCATATTATTATCTCCACACTGGTGCTTATTAATATGACTCAAGGGTAAAAGCTTTATTTATTTATCCATTTTGAAGTATTCTCTTTAATTGTCATGTCTGTGGCTTTGCGCAGAAGCGTGCCATTCCCCAAAGCTCCTGACTAAAGCAATAGTGACTGTAAGCGTAGAGTGATGCTTCTGAGGAGCTGTGTCTCTGGACGCCATGGAAACAAGGTGGGGGCATAAATAGCTCCAAAGCAGCACAGTGACGTCGTCACGGTGACCACAGCTAAAGCTCTCACATATGCGGGATGAGCTGGCATGCCACCATCTACGGGTTTGTCTTTGCGTTTATATATCACAAAAGCGAGATAGCCAAAATGTCACCATCTCCACTTATATTATATTATTCCTATATCATTATTAAAGCTGCATTTTTTAAGTACTGCACAGGGTTTCTATTTTAAGTTCTTTTCATGTAAGCATACCTGTTAAATAAATTATACATGTTCAGAATAATTACAGAATTCTGCATAAATAAAAAACAATAAAAAATATATATTGACAGTGTCTCTGTCCATCTTCCAAATATAAGGTGACAGCAGGGCCTAGACCTGAGACACAGGGTAGAGAGAACCCTGGAGGAGACACCAGCCTCTTAATGAAACTCTTACAGGGAATTTCTGATTCCATTTTCTCTTGCTTCTACCATCCCGCATCGGTCTCGCCCCCTGAGTCCCAGTCTCTCGTTATAAAATGGGGCAAATATTTCACAAAAGATATAGTAACCGTTCCCTAACACATGCATTAAGCAGTTGTCTTTTTATCAATGAATGAGTCACTTAGCTGCTGTTATAGAGTGTTTCGTGATGTCATTGCCTGAATATTAGGACATCCTAGTGTCACCTTGGAAAAATGTGTAATCAAGCTTTTTGTTGTATCCCGTTACAGAATGCCCCACAGGCGAGCTTTTAGTTTTTAAGCAAATCAAGGTGTGAGGGTTTTAAGGATAATATCCTCTCAGCACCGTGCATGTTGCACATGATCACTGTGACTACCAAAGGTGTCTGTTCTGCTCTTCTGAGGTGCAGTTAAACAAATGTAAGAAACAACGCAGAACCAGGACTGGCATTTGATCCATTGTTTTATTGAAAAGCGAATTAGATGGACGTTAGCCTAGCGGGTAGCTTCCAGCTGTGAATACAGAGGTGACAGCCTGGTTCATATTAATGAAAAACCCCACAGAGCTGTTTATTACCTTGGCTGTAGTTTGTAAAGTTCAGAAGTCACATTACATGGAAGACAGTAGTAAAATAGGCTGATGTACGGTACCAGTCAAAAGTTTGGACACACCTACCCATAGAAAAGTTTATCTTTATTCTCTACATTATATAATACAAAGATGTCAAAACTATAAAACATTATTTGTTGAATTATGTACTGGCCAAGAAAGTATTTTAAAAAAAATTTTTGGGGGGGGCACAGCTATGTGGGTTGAGACTCAAAAGGTTGCCAGTTCGACTCCCTGGGCCTGCAGTTATCCCACCATTGAGCCTTTGAGCACGGCCCTTAACCCCAATTGCTCGACAGACTGGCTGACCACACAGTCTCCTCTACGGTGGTCATCTGGGATGCTTTTCCAGCTGTCCCGAAGGAGTTCCCACATATGGTGAGTACTCATTGACCACTTTTCATTCACTCTCTGGTCAAACTCCTTCAAAGCCGTTTCAGCCGTGTTCAGGTCAAGTGGCCTAGTCATGTGACGCAACACTATCGCTCCCCTTCTTAAGCGGCTTGGTGCATCCAGTCTTTTGACTGGTACTGTATGTTGCAAAAGAATCCTTTGCAGAGACGCTGTGGTTCTAGGAGAGCCTCGCTATGTTATTGTTGTAGGATCTGATCCAGCTATTTGGAGCTCTTCTGAAATATATTCATATCCAAATTTGAGAAACAGCTGTGCTTGGATATGCTGCTGTCACTCAAAATATGTATGATTAAAAACTAGCTCATTCATAAATGTAATTATTGCTTTTACCAGTTAGTAAATCCAAAGATTCCCCACTCGAGGCAGGTGACGACCAGCTCTCTAGTCATATGGAAAAGTCTCGCGAGAGTACACAGAAATGCATCACAAACTAAACGGGTTTATTTTCACAGCTTTAACTACTAAAAGGCCTCATGTGAAACGGACTGGTTTCTTCTGAGGATTCAGCGAAGTATGTTTCTAATTCTACAGCAGGCTACGGTTGCATTTATATATGAACCTGGCTATCTTTTATTAAAAAATTTTTTTTTCGGTTACAATCAAATATGCAGTCACGATGGTTACAAACACGACCATTAGAGAATGAAATCATGCTAATATGTCAATGTGCTCAGGTCATGTTAGACAGGTTAGATGCTGCCTGGTGTGACAGGCGACTAAAAACGGGGACCGCCCTGTGACCATGTGACATGGGGACAGTAAACACATTAAGTCTACGGCCAGATGTTGTCATCTTAATAAGAACTAAACAGATGCCATTCTGAGCCATGGACTGAAACCTTGAAGGTTTGCAAGACAACTTTTTTTAAAACGTGCATGAAGGTAGTCTTTTTCACAAGGAATATGAAATCCATTTGCTTGTAGACTTTACCAGTAGTTACTGGCACACATTTTCAGTCGAAGACGCCAGACGTAAACACACAAAAGCAAAAACCACTCACCGGTTTTTGTTTGAATTATTACAGTTACATTATATTATATTAACTATGTTATCCCTTGGGAAAATGATTAGTATATACCTACAGTTTAATTCTAGGCATAAAGCACCACTTCCTGGTAACGTACAGTAATGCGAATGCCTCAGACACTCACGCAGCGCTCCTGCGAGCAGCGGGAGGCACCAGCGCATGGGGCCCAACCCTCCCTGCCACTCTGCACCACCCTGTGAGCCTCTCCCGGGGGGGGGGGATGGGGGACGGGACACCCCACAGTAAATGGAAAACGCACTACAATAGTTGGCCAGCTGCATCTCCATGGCGATGAGGTCAAGATGGGAGCTCTCTACAAAGTCTTTTAGAATAGCCGATTAGTATGAGGGTGTTACATCGTCCACCATGAAACCTCAGCATCAGTTAATGAGCGGCTTCATCTGGCACGGAGACCTGCATCACCACGGGCCCTCCCAGCTGGTGAGTCTGCTGCTTTTATGAAGGCACATTCAGGTACAGATAGTTTAGCACCTTATTGTTTGTGTTGACTAGCCAGCGTAAGCCCTTCGCAGAGTGGTCAGCAGCGTCAGAGGTGTGCTTCCATGTGGCGGTGGCAGGGGGCGACGTGCCTCTCACAGGAGGCTGAAGCTCAGGATGTACTCCAGCAGCTTTCTACGGCTGGCCTGAGGGAGAAAGGTGCCGCTCAGCTCCAGGATCACCGCTCTGCCTCCCGGCTTCTCCTTCAGCACCTGGGGCCAGTGGGGAGGAAGAGGGGGGAGAGCGTCACGGCATGAGAGGCCAGCAGGGGGGGGGCATCCGTGCAGGCCCAGCAGCCAATGAAGACGCAGATCATGCTGTACATCTGACGGGAAGCTTTCAAGCTCTTAACAGCACCTTAACAGCACAGGGCCTTTTGTGTGTGTAATTATTGTGAAAATAAGTGTGACTCAAGGGTGACTACGACACATTAGCGCACGACAGGCTAGCGCACGACAGGCTAGCGCAGCGATAACACAGGTTAAGGTCCAGCCCCTCCTTATAAACATACATGCCGTGAAAGCATGGCCTGGCACATCCACTGCCTTTTAGAGGAAGGAGAAACTATGCAATAAGAAACAGCAGGAGGCTGGGTGGATGGACTGATTTAAAGAAAAATAATAATAAAAAAATCACCGCACAGAAGATGGAGAGTACTCTGGAGATGAAGTAATCTCACCCCAAGTTCCTTGAACGTCTTCACCGTGTTCTTCACCAGGTAGTGCGTTGCACTCTCCCCTGGAGTAAGAAAAGCAGAATTTCAAATCAATAAAATACCTGCCAGAAATGTTTCCTAAATGTTTCACCAACTGAGGTCACATCAGTAAAACTACACTACATACACTATCTTAAAACATTTGCTTACATAACCCCTCTGAATCTATATTATCGAAAACATCCGCTTGTCTGTCCGAAAACTTGGAGAGGGCCTTCGAAGTCTCGTTCCTCTGTGTGGGTTGAAACTTGAAGTAGCCGTCCTGTTTTCGCACCACAGCACCATCTGGTGTATTTTCCGAGTATTGCGTACTGTCCAAGCGCGGAGCTGAATGCCAGTAATGTGCCGCAACATTCGACACATTTAAAAGAGACGTTGCCATTTAAATGCTAGACCAGATGGCCAAGCAGACAAGTTGAAGGGTTAAAGCAGTGCGTTCTGCCTCAATTTCTAACATCTACATGTATTAACTTATAAGATGCTTTTATCCTAAGTGATGTGTGTTTTTGAGAAGCAGGGGTCAGATTTAGTCCCTAGAGCAACTGGGGGTTAACATTTTTGACAATAAGAAGTACTGTAAGGTTTTGGAGGATTTCCCTTAAAAAGACTAAAAGAAAAGTTTTAGTTCATAGCAGAAATGTTTTTTAAATCTCACCATAAGCAGCGACCCCCTTCTCAGTCCGAGCCAGCAAGAAGCGGAAAAGCTGCATGGTATATTCACTCTCCGTGATTGGCTGCTCCAGGCCTAGAATAAAGATGGCCGCCCCCGCGTAGGCCTCCAGCACTGGGCTCAAGAGCCGCTGCAGGAATGCGAAGAACTCCTGGTGCTCAGAGGATGGGCTCAGCTGCCGGTACACGTCATGGAAGTTAAGGGGAAATAAAGAAAAAATAAAGACAAAGGGGCCGAAAGTGCCTGCAGGCTGCCTGCAGGGTGACTTCATGGTGCCTGCAGGGTGACTTCATGCAACTCTCACTTACCTTCAGGTATCTGTCTCTCTGCTCCTCGCCAAAGTCGCTGTCCTCATCCTCTTCGTCACTGCGCCAGGAGAGCGGCTCAGGGTACCTCTGACTCCATGGTTCTTCCGTGGCACCAGGGCTGAGTTCTTCCTGGTCATCCTTAGAATAAAGAGGTCAAACATGCTCACAGATGAAAGCCTAACGTTTAAGAGTCGTCTTTATTCAGCAACTGTGAGCACCTCCATAAAAGCAGAAGCTTTGGCAGTTTGCTGGTATGGAGCATTCAGGTGTGTGTTAAACTGCCAAGGATGCCGGAGCAGAGGCCTACCTCAGCAACATGCAGCACCCCGTACTGGACCAGCCGGCCCACGGCATCGTGGAACACTTGGTAAATCATCTGACAGGGCTGTAGGCCGAAGAAACAGTGGATCAATGAGCAGATTCAGGCCCAAAGTTCTTTGGCTTCGCTTCCTGCCCACCCAAGGCTTTACTCACCAAGGCAACGGCCACCTCATTGGACAGGAAGTGGGAGAGGCCAGCAGCCCGGCGGATCATCGCCTCTTGGCTGAGCAGGGTCCTGCTGCAGCCCGGCTCAGCCTCAGACTCCCTCAGCAGGGCGAGCGCACTGCATGCTGGGAAAGAGACGCGGCGCTGACACGGTGCCTTTATGGCGTCCCGTTCGGAAATGAGCGAAGGACACGGCACAGGCGGCCACATAATCGGCCCGTACCTATGATGGCGTCGGTGATGAAGACGTGGAAGAGGCCGTTGCTGTAGAAGTTGAGCTCGAAGAGCGCGGGCACCGTGTTCCTGGGGGAGACCGCGACCTCTGCGTTGCGGCCCGCGCTCGTCACATTGACACAGTTGCCCAGCAGGTGCAGGGCGTGCATGACCACATCCTCACAGCTACCTGAGAAGCCCAGGTCGAAGTCCCTGGAGAGAATCTCCTCCTTCATGTTGAAGAAGTCCTCCACCAGTCGGGACAGGGCGATGCCCTGCGCACGGGGACAGCACACTTACGTGACTGCACACTCTTTATTTGCCTCCGAGTCTTTTTTTGTGCATTTATCTTCAACCTACTGCTGTTTTCTGCCTGCCAGCTGCTACACAAAATATCAGTGAAGACATGCAATGAATATAAAGTCTTTTCTTATCCTAGTTTACTGTGATAGAAACTGGCTTGATTGTACTAAAGGAAGAATGCCGCATTACCGGTCTGTGCCGGTATAAGAGCAGGCAGGCCACAATGTGCGTCGACATGACGGCGGACGACTTGCTGGCCGCTGAACAGGGAGAGACAGGAAACAAAGAGGGAGAAACTGGTCAAACAGAATGTTAAGCAGCGTCATGAAAGGTGGCGGAAAGCTATTTACAGCCCGGCATCACCCTGTCCCACATTCACATCTAGAGCCACCAACATCATTTCATTGGCTCTCATCAACGAGCAACTGACCCAGGATAGAGAACAATGCAATTGGCCGAGCCAAAAACATCGCCCTCAGATGCCAGCATGGGATTGGCTGACAAAAACAGGAAGGGGAGGGGTTACTGACTTACTGAAAAGCACGTGCTTGGCCAGGTTGGCAATGACCTGCCTTCTGCAGGGCTCATTCGAGAGGTCCCCGCCATCAAACTGCTCCTCTTCCTGACCAACGAAGGCGGCCTGGTCCGGCCTGTGCTGCCACAAGAGAGCAAGGTAAGGAGACAGACAAAGCAGAGCCATCAGGCATGAGTGTGAGTGCAGGCTGCCACGTGGACAGGGTGGCGTACTGGGCCGCGATGATGTTCGGAACCAGCATCTGCTCCAGGGAAAGGGGCACCGGAAGCTGCCGACTGCGCTGGGTATCAAGGTACTCCTGGAGAAGACACCAGGAAACGCCATGACACATTCAAATGCAATAAAGGCAGCCTCGTTCCCTACATCTTTTGAAGAACAACTAAATAATGCTTTGGAATTTTATTGTACTGTTACACACAGCAGACAAAGGCATGTAACCCTATCATAATTAGCTGACTCAACAGTTAGAAAGACGCTGCGCGTCCTTAACACTAAGCCTAAACACCAACCCCGAAATTCTAACCCTCACCTTGAGGGAGAAAGGCTGGGTGAAGTCAACCCTCACGCAGCCGCAGTTTTTGCGGAGCATCCGAAACGCCCCACAGGCCACGCCCCACAGGCTCTCATTCCTCTTTGGCTTGCCCTGAGGACAGAGACAGGGACGGACAGATCAGGACAGTGCATTGCTAAAAAGGACCATCATTCCATCAGTGCTGGTAGGCCCTGCTGTTACAGTCGGTGATGGGGAGAACACCAGGTCAGTGCTGCTAGGCGCTGCAGTTACAGTCGGTGACGGGATGGACACTGGGTCAGTGCTGCTAGGCCCTGCTGTTACAAACAGTGATGGGGCGGACACCAGGTAAGTGCTGCTAGATCCTGCTGCTACAGTCGGTGACAGGAAAGACACTGGATCAGTGCTGCTAAGCCCTGCTGTTACAGTCGGTGATGGGGCGGACACTGGGTCAGTGCTGCTAGGCCCTGATAATACAGTCGGTTATGGGGGTGGACACCAAGTCAGAGCTGTAAGCCATTGCTGGTATAGTGTAAGCTGGATATGGGTAGCTACCAGCTGCTCGCTGTTGTAATTTCCCTCGATGATGCGGTCATAGGAGATTCCAACGGGCACAAGCAGCACATCCGGCACCCTGCCGCTGCAGAGCGCGTCCACCACAATGGAGAGCATGCCAGCTCGGGCTGGGGATGGCTTCCCACTGCGAGAGCGTGTCCCCTCCAGGTAGAATTCGAGGAACTGCTGCTGCAGGAGGAGCTCCTCCGTGTACTGGAGGGAGGGGGAGAGAGAGGACATGAGACAGAGATACGGGGACATGAAAGGGAGAGGGGGGAGGGAGAGAGGACATGAGACAGCGATATGGACAGTAGAGAGTGGTACAGACTGACTGTGTGCAGCAGCAAGCGGTACAGACTGACTGTCTGCAGCAGTACACACCCACTGTGTGCAGGAGAGAACAGTACAGACCCACCGTGTACAGCAGGGAGTGCTACAGACCCACCGTGTGCAGCAGTGAGCGGTACAGGACGTCCTTCTTCCCATCTGTGGTCTCGTCCAGCCGACGGCGGATGAAGAAGCCGCCCAGCTTGCGGATCAGCGTGCTGGATGGATGGAAGAGCTTGTGTCAGACACACTCTGACCTTTCACAGATGGGTGCTCAAACTGAGGGGGGGCTCACCTTAGGATGGGGATGTTGAGGTTGTTGCCGGCGGCGATATGGGGGGCTTTTATGTTGTGGCAGAAGAGGATGAAGGTGATTAAGAGGTAGTCAATGTGTGACTTGTGCACAGGTAAGAAGACCAGGGGGACATTTTGCTGAAATACAGAACAGCCAACTTAGTGTTACCCTACCCCTATCACCCTAACCCTTAGCCCTAACCCCAAACCTCACCGACCCATGACTTGAATAAAAATGCTCATGCAAGGAAGCCGCTCAAACACACTCCCGATGTTAAATTCAACACTCAACTCGAAACAGGACACTGGGACGTAACAGAGAGGATGGGGGAGGGCCCAGGGGCCGCGTAACAGGCTCACCTCAGTCGCCGCCTTCTTCACCATCTCCAGCTGCCCCTTGTGGATCTGAATGCTCCAGAAGAATCCGTTAAACAGCTTCAGCAGCACCCAGCCGGTCAACCTGGTGGGCGTCACATCTTAATGCTTCAGGGCTCTAATACTGACAAAATAGCTGCCTGCCTGCCTCTCTCAAGGAGACGGGGCCTACCTGATGAAAGCAGGTGAGATATTGGCCACCATTTCCTGCAGGATGCTGCGGGCCTTTCGCCTCACCCTGACGACGGCCTGTTGCTCTGGCACGGGCTCCACCACCGCGACAGGTGCCGTCTCTGAAGCCACGTCTATGATGGCCCTCTCCACCCTGGAAAGGAAGCAACCCTCAAGGCGGGGCACCCAGCAGGGCACCCAGCAGGGCACCCAGCGCCCCAAGCGCCAAACAGCTCGAGAGCCGACATACCTGCTGTTGTGCAGCACGTTCTCCACCACGTTGCGGGCGAACATGTCTTTGTGCACGTCACGCTCCAGGACAAAGAGGACATAGCTGATGCGCCGGGCCAGCCAGCCGCGGTGCCTAGGGGCCGCGAGCAGACAGCGAGGCTAGTCAGCATCAGTACCGTTAGCATCACTGCTCACTAAGGATGAATGCTATATAGAGCAGGGGTCACCAACCTTTTTAAAGCCAAGGGCTACCTTAAGATTACCGAATGGCTCGAGGGCTACCAGCTCAAAACATTATATATATATATATATATATATATATAGTTATATATATTATAAATAACCCAGACACCTTCAACTTTGTGTCCTTTATTATATTTTCTCTTTCTAAATTTGCTTTTGTTGACTTCAAGCACTAAGTTTTCTCCTCCTAGCCGGCTAAGAAACTCATCAAATTTCTCTTTATTTCAATCATTGATCTTTCTAATTTGATTTCTCAAACTACGAAGATCATAATCTAACCCAATACTAACAGCCGGAAGAAAAGAACCTGAAAAAAGCATTTTAATCATTTTGAAAAGGCACAATTGTCCTTTTTTCCAATTCTCCGAAAAG
>JAODKL010000041.1:254340-269207 GCA_026780765.1 Petrocephalus schoutedeni
AAAAAAAACTAATTTCGGCTGAATCCCGAATTTTGCTACACAAAAGCTGGGGTTCAGCCGTATGTTTTGTATTTTGATTACAACCATAAAATTTGCACACGTGAAACTTTCACTAGAATTTACGTAAGGCGCAGCATTGAAATATATATATATATATATTTATATTTTTGGCGAACCACAAGGGCAACTTGCTATTTTTAGAACAAGTCCGCGGGTGACTGATATTAAGCCAACGGGCGACCGGGTGCCCGCGGGCATAGGGTTGGTGACCCCTGATATAGAGTAATATCACAATATAAGAAAAAGTGATGAACAGTGATGAAGTGACGAAGGGGTGACGGCCCAGTACCTCCAGGGGGCGACACACCTAACATCATACCTGGTGTGCGTTTCATTGATGTAGATCACATTGCGTAGGCCGAGTGATGGGATGCTGGAGTTGAAGAGCTTCTCCTAAGAGAATAAATCAGCAGAAGACTTAGGGTTAGGATTAGGGTTAGGCTCAGGGTTAGGATTAGGGTTAGGTTTAGGCATAGAGTGGGGCTCGGCAACCCAGCTGAGAAGAGCCACATTCAGAGTTTTTAAAAGAACCGAAAACCATTGCCCCCGACAACACAGCTCCCAGGAGCTAGGGTCTCTTAAGGTAAATTAGTCCCAGGTGAGCGGCCAGACTAAGTGCGATTCAGAACACCCTCATGATGAACAGTATGATGGACCCCGCTTGGATTGGGGAGATTGGGACCTCGCCCTGGAGCCTCGAGGTGGGGGGGAAGCGATCACCCGTTGGCTGGGTCCGCATGGGTTACCAAAACCGGCTCTTAGCAGATGGAATGTAACCTGTCTGGTCGGAAAGGAGCCTGAGCTGCTGTAGAAGGTAGAGAGATAAGGACTAGATACAGTTGGGCTGACAGCACAGGCTCTGGAACCAAACACCTGGACACGGGCTGGACTCTATCCCACTATGAAGCTGCCCGTGGTGAGGGGCACCGCGCAAGGGTGGGTCTACTTTTAGCTCCCCGGTTTAGTGACCAGATGATGTTTTCAACTTCTGGGCGGGTGGGGGGGGCGTCACGCTCCTCAGATTCCTTGGGTAGATCTATGCTGGGGTACTGGAGAGGAGGGTCTGCTTGCTGGTCGAACCTCGGACATAGGAGGAACAATGCAGATTCCGTCCTGGTTGCAGAACGCTTCGAGGGAGTGTCCCTAACTAGGCTACATGTGCTTTGTGGACTTGGAAAAGGCGTATGACTGTGTCCCTTGAGTGGGCATGCGGGGGGGCGTCAGGATTATGGGGTACGGGGTCCGTTGCTATAGGCCATCAAGTCCCACTATAAATGGCTGAGAGTTCAGCTTCACATTGCTAGCAGTAAGTCAGGTGCTGGTCCTGGACTCCGCGCCACTGCTCCTCCTTGTCACTGATTCCGTTCATAACTTTAATGGTGAGAGTGTCTAGGTGTGGCCAAGGGGCAGAGGGGGTCCAGTTGGGGGGGGGCTCAGGATTGCCTCTTTGCTTTGTTTTGTGGAAGTGGTTCTGCAAGCGTTGTTGGGCTGTGACCTGCAGCATGCACTGGGCCGGTTTGAAGCCGAATGGCAGCCAGGATGAAGGCCATGGTTGTCAACAAGAAAAGGGCAGATTGTCTTCCCCCGGTGGGGGATGAGTTGCTGCCTCAAGTGGAGGAATTTAAGTATCTCTGGGTCTTGTTCATGAGTGAGAGGAAAAGGGAGATTGACAGGCGGATGGGGGCAGCGTCGGCAGTAATGCGGACGCTGTACCGGCCTGTTTTAGTGAAGAGGGAGCTGAGCCAGAAGGCAAATTTACCAGTCAACCTACATTCCTACCCTCGCCTACGGCCATGAGCCTTAGGTAGTGACTGAAAGAGTGAGATTCTGGAGCTGAGAGTTTCAGCCCTAGGGTGAGAAGCTCAGACATTAATTGTTTTTCATTATATCACTTTCATTTTTGAAACTCGGTAAACACTCGGTTTCATCGGTTTGATAAATCACTCTGTAAGACACTGAGCGACAGGGACGGGCCTGCTGTGTTTTCTAACCTCCTGGGGCGCCACAAAACTGGCAGAAATTGTACCAAACTTTAAAGCCATCTGAACACTGAAAGTTGTAAATCAAAATGACTTCCTTCAGTGCAGACATCGAGAAGATCACGGGCACCAAAATCACACCGAACATTCAATTTACATATTTTACATTTGCAACTGTGATTAAGCAGGCAATTTATATTTTAGGCAACCAGAACATTACAGCGTACAATATATCGGCAGAACATGAACATTATTCTTTTTTTAATAAATACATTTTAAGCACTTGGGGGAAACCTGTTGACATACCCAGGTGTGAGTGCGTATGCGCCTGTCCATTCATCTCAACATTTTCAGCGTTCATCTCTTATTTTTATCTTTGACAATGAGAACTTTCCTTTTAACTGCCTCGCGCCAAGATTTATTTAGGTTTGTTTTGAAAGATTTACCATTACGGGTTATTTTTTCGAAATGTCTTCGCTCGCTTAAAAATAAAGTGGTAGCGATCGAACTGATATCACCTAATGAAGTTCAGCTACCAAGAGGAATATAACAAGCCTCAAATAGCCAGCATGTGATGACTGCGGAAGACTCTTCAGATTTTGTGAGGTGCTGTGTCGGCAGTTATGGTTTGCGGTTATGGTTACGGTTATGGTCATGGTTGTGGTTACGGTTAGGCCTGATGCAGCTTACCTGGCTCTGCGGGGTACAGGAATGACAGCAACGGCCTACGAATGGCCTCTTCCTGTTCAGCAGCCCCTCCTTCCAGGCACTGGCCACCGACCGCAGAACCGAAGGGCTACAGCTCCGGTCCTGGGGAGGAGCCCAAAGAGGGTAAGTGAACAGGTGACCGTCGGTCACCCCATATGGGTCAGTCCCTGTGCTGCCTGCCACCCATGAACCTGCACTGGATAAGCAGATGGGGGATGGATGGATGGATGGATGGATGGATGATCACAGTACAGCCAACGCTGTTGCCCACTCACAGAATCTTCGCTGGGGTGTTTCCAGCAGCCTGGCCCTGAGTCGGCACAGCCGGCCAGCAGGAAGTTGTCCTGGGAGCTGAAGGAGAGGGCAGTATCCATAACGGGGCTCTAAGCGATGTGCAGACACGGGGCCTGAAACACAGAGACACCGCTCAGCCGAGCCCAACCACAACCCTGTTAAGGGCTCCCCGGGCACCAACAGGCTCCAGTAACAAAACCACAGCCACCAGTTACCCGTCGGATAATTATACTAAGCTGCATGTCAGATAAAGTGCAACGGGGGCTAACTGAAGGCTAATTAAGTCTGTTTTCCTGGAATGGGAATAGCACCCTGGGGCATCACTGCACTGAAGGTCACACTTTGGGTTTGGAGACTTCAGATATGTCAGCCTGGGCCTGTGTGTCTGATTAACAAGCCCTGGAACACTGTGCCACACCAGCCTGTGCGGCTGCGCACCCTGACTCCTCCAATGCTCTTCTCAGGCCCCACTGACAACGAAAAAAGTCTGTGTTCTGTTGGGAGGTAGGGTGTTGCCATGGTGACCTTTGGTACAGATGGCAGTGGCCAGACTGGGTCAGGACCAACTGAAACAGAATCAGCATCATCAGAAGAGACGGGGCTCAGTGTTAACATCACCTATGCCCATGTGGCTCTATTACACATCACCAGCTCTCACCTGGAGCCCAACCTGGAGCCCCGGTGCTCACCTGCAGAAGCAGCCAGATAAGACACACCATACAGAGAGCCCTACCAAGCACCAGTGTCCCCACGAAGGCAGAGAGCAGCCTGTGCTCAGAGCCACAGTGTCACTTTGGACGTAACATCCGCTGTCCTGGTGTTCCCTGCAAAAGCCAAACTGGTTGGTAGCACCCTAACTTTCATACTATATTATATATTGCCGAAGTCATAATTAGAATAAAGTAATCGGATGTAAAAATCCACAAGTTAAGTAATCTTCTGCAAGTTAATCATCAAACTCTGATGGATTAACCACCTCCCCTGGGCACCAACAACCTCCGACAGCCTCTTGGAACTGAAAAGGGTGAGTTGTGATTATGTCTTCTGCACCTGCGTTCTGTAGCTCCTGCGGCATGTACAGTGTAGACCAGGGGTCTCAAACTAAAATTACCTGGGGGTGTTCCCGCAAGGGGGCCACGTGAGAAACCATCCAACAAGAAAAGTGTCCCATCTTTCTCAATTTGAATTCACCAATAAAGAATGCCTCTGATCAGTTAAAGGAAGAATACAATAATACAAAGTAGAGACAAAATGGTACGAAAATTTATTATCACGATAATATAGTGACCAAAACATATGAAAACCATATCATCTCATAAGAGTGCAGCTAGTTACTGAACTTCAGACAAAAACAAATAATGCCATTATATCTCAGTTATGCTGGAAGATTCACACAGAAGTTTTTACTGACACAAACCCATGTGGCATGATGCACCTGTCACTGGTGCTACCTTTGGTGGCTGAAAAACCTTTTCAAAGCATGGCAATCAACCACGGCTTTAATGATGATTACAATTTGAATTACCACACACAGCTCAGATCTGGCCAAAGTCCCTCCCGCCATGTCTGTCTGCAGCCCGGCGCCGGCCCCAGCGGCCTGCACACATGGCCCCTGGGTCACGGTCAGACGTGGTCCTAGGAGCTCAAGGCCAATAGCTTCTGCACACCAGTCCACTGCTCTTGGTAGGTCGTCTGCCAAAGTGGAAACGATGCTTGTATTTGGAGGCTTGATAGTTAGAAATGGTCGAATTTCTAACAATCGAAAAGCAGCTCTTCCTGTAAAACACCTTGCCGGGGGCCAGAGTTTTTGACATCGAGGCGAAATTGGACTCTCTCCAACAACGGAGTCTCCATCTTGGTTGTTCACTCGGGAACTAATGATACAAAGTCCCGACAATCTGAGGTATTAAAGAGGAACTCTGTTTCCATGTATGCAAAAGCTACAACGAATCTAACATTCTCTGGTCCGTTACCAATTCTCTACAGTAACCTATAGTAGGCTACTTTCACCAAACCGCTGACTAGTGACTTGGTGTGCATCTCAAAACATTGCATTTTTTGATAATCGGGACCTGTTTTGGGAACAGCCTGGCCTTTATAAACAGGACCGTCTCCATCCTAATTGGAGGGGATCATTTATGTTATCCTAAAACACGGCAAATAATTTACCTGCCTCACTGTGAGCACCACCCAGGCCTCAGCCTTGTGATCCTAAATAGAAAGTCGTTTATTCTCCCACCTTTAGATCATGTCTGGCCACGACCCAGGTGCTTGGCATGGCATCCCCTAAATCAAAAAACTATTTAGAGTTGAATGAGCCTAAATGAATATAGGGGCTCTTGTGCTGATAACATAATATCAATCCCACTGACAAGATAAAATGAGCCACAACATAAGCGTACCATAAAAGCACTATAGTGGGGAAGATTATTATGACACATCACCTAAAGCTAAGTTCACATTACATGATTTTCAGCCCCGATTTTCCACTTGGCGACAAAATCCCCAGATTGGAGGCAAATTGGCGTGTGATTGGCGCTGAGTCATTATGTGAGAGTTGTTTACGAGGTGACCCTGACGGAGTGCACCACAGACGCCCTTCAGATACCTAGCATTCTAGATATGCAGCCCCGTCGGCGACTCCAGGTCCTCTAAGTGCGAGAGGTATTAAAGCATCAGCAAGGGGCAGACGGTGGTGTAATGGTTAGGGACACGACCGCGTAATCGAAAGGTTGTTGGTTCGAGTCCCTGACCCGTAAGGACCACTGATGTACCCCGAGGTCATGTAGCTGGCCCCTCCCAATGTCACATGGGTTAAACGCAGGGGGCACATTTTGCTGTGGGGTATTGACAAATAATCACCTTCCCTTACAACGATGTGCCAGTGAGCTACAGTCAATGACATAGGGTGAGGTGAAACCCAAGGGAGGAGTTTAAAAAGTGCAATTTGTTCAGCAACAATGCATACAAATATGTACATATGCGATGTTGTCACGTTTCACAGCACATTGGTGCAACTGTCGTTAACAGTGCTATGTAAAAATAAATTGGACTGAGTATGACAAATGATATCACATGATCCAAACAAAACATTGTGCTGATAATCCAGTTAATCAATCATAGGGAGCGCCTTGATAGATCACCTCACCAGGGTTACTCAATATCCAGCCATACAGGGTGGGGTTCCTGAGAAGCGGTGGTTGTGTCGATTTAGAGCCAGACTGGTTTATACCGGTCACTCCCAAACAGTTATCACCCAAATGGTGACCGGGTTAAACACAGATGGCCACATGCCCAAAGCCGCCATCCGGACAGACAGATCAAAGGC
Source organism: Petrocephalus schoutedeni (assembly GCA_026780765.1). Taxonomy (NCBI): domain Eukaryota; kingdom Metazoa; phylum Chordata; class Actinopteri; order Osteoglossiformes; family Mormyridae; genus Petrocephalus; species Petrocephalus schoutedeni. The sequence continues at coordinate 260,710 of JAODKL010000041.1, forward strand.
AACGAGCCAAGAACCCGGTAGGCACGTGATGAAGCTGTAACACGTCAGGGTGTTCACTCTCACCGCAGCTCACACACAGTATTTTCAGCATATAAACCCCGTTCTGATGTAACTAAAGATAAAAATGAATAATTAAAGCAACAGCCCCATGTGACTCCCTTTAGAAGTAGGGCAGACATGTCGGCAAACTTTTTAAGAATTAATGAACATTTAAATCTCGTGGGGCGGGGAATTTGCGCCCGCAGAGGTATGTGCCGGTGTGTCCTGAATGTCCACTCACTACATCCTGCTCAGTATCCGACAGCCCCGTACACTGATATTACACCATCACCCGGTTCACAGCACACGTGTGAGAATTCCAGGAAAAGCAACTGAAGAGCTTGGATGTCAACAGGCTACACGACGAGACCGGCTAAGGTTTCCACAGGGGTAAGCTGTGTCCTAGCAGAGCAGATAAACACAAGGAAGCTACACTGCTGTTGGTTCCTCTGAGAGATGTGTCCGTTTGTGCCTTTAAACCATGAAGAGAAGCACTGAGGTAAAGGCGGCAGACACATGACATGGCATAGAGCAGAAAACAATAGCTATACGCAGCTGGCACTGTGCAGCTTAGGGTTCTGCGCCCATATCTGGAAGGTCTTGGATAAAATCCCATGGCCAGCAGATTAACCATTCCCCTGCTGGGCCCTTAAGCCAAGCCTATTTGCTGATCCTGACACGTATGCCATAAAAATGTCTGCTAAATAAATTAGCATAACAAACGAGGTGGAATTAAGATGGCACTGTGGTCAGCGCCATCAGCTACAAAAGACAGTTTGATAGTTTCTGAAGACTCTGCACCTCAGATCAGAAAGATTACAGTTAACACAGCAGGCTGTGAGTAGCTATCGGTCAGCATGGCCTTTACATTTTGTTTATTTAGGAGACACTTTAACCAAACTGAGGTATGTTTTTCAGAAGCAAGGTCAGATAGCCCTACACTGATGTCCCAACCTTGGGATTTGAACCGGTGGCCTTGCGATTACAGGCATCCTAACCCTCTGAGCCACACATCCTGCATCCTGGAATACTGCATTATCTTTGTATATATCTGATTTAATACTTTAAGCTTCCCATTCTCTGTTTGGCTCATGGCAAATTTTAAAAACTATTCAGGTCAATAATAGTAATCAGCATCCTAGGTGGCCCGGACACAAAGAGACAGCGACTGGCCAATAAAATAGAAGGAAACGGACACAAAGAGACTGAAAGTGGCCAATGAGAGAGCGGATTACAGACACACCTCCGCCACCTGCCACCCGGATCAATGTCAAACAATCAAAATGACATTCGGCATAGAGGAGGATTGGCTTGCGGAGGGCTGAGTAAACGGTGAACGAGTTAACCTTAGATCATGAAAAGGACGTGGCTGTGTGCTACCAGGCTGCCGTGCGACGCGATGCCGTATTTACCGCTCACAGCACCTCTGATTTACCACAGCCCGCGCCTAACTGTACAGTGCAGAGCAAATAAACTTCCTCTTTCTTGACGCCGCGTCCGTAGCGAGTGAATGATGCTTATTAATAGCTCCGTGCGGAGCGCTGGTACAGCGCTGCCCTTCCTACTCACGGCTACCGCTAAGGAGCTTTCCGTCCTCGTCTTTACCGCAGTGCCCGCGGCTCCCCTGACTTAGCAAAACTCCCCGGCAGCGGCGCACCGAGCCCGTCACCCGGCTCTGACACCTTTCAGCGTTAAAATGTCCGGCGCCGTCGGCTTCGCAGCTGCACGACAGCGGGGCTCCTCGCTTTCACACGCCGGGCTCGACAATAAAGGGAAACTACACCATCCGCCATGCGATCGCCGAGCTGGGTGTCAGTGAGCAGCCGGTCCCGGCAGCATACCCCGCCGCATGGGGACATGCCCGCCCGCCCGCCGTGTCGCGCAGCGGCCACATCCACCGTGACGCGTCCCCCTCTGGCTGCCCCCCGCACCTGCACGCCCGGCTCTCCGGGACCATAGGACGGTGTCGCGTCCTGCCCCGCGGACCGGAGCGGGGGGCTGCGAGGCTGAGCTCCCCCTCCCCCCGTACCGGCCGGTCGGAGCACCATCTGCCGTTCCTTACCACCAGAATAGCGCCTTCGCGCAGCATCCCCGGCGGCCACACGCCGGATCTCAGCCCCAGTCCTGGCAGACGCAGCAGTAGCCGGTCACCCCCACGCGGCCAGGGCATCGGCCGGTCCCGCACCCTGCGCTCACTCAGGTCCGCGCCGCTCGGAGTAGCGCGGAGCGGAAACGCCAGGGGGCGCAGCCGCACTGCGCATGCGTGTGGGGAAGACGCGCAGCAAATGGCTCCTATGGAAATGTCAGCCGCCTATGGCGTAATATTATAACTTCGGGCGACCTGTCTCCTTTGTTCAGTTTTTTTTATAAGCCACAGAAGAATACGTATAAACTCTTGGAAAAATATATACATTGTGAAACGGATGCAGATCAGTAAAATACATGAGAAAAGCACCGTCTAACAATCACACATGCGGGCCTGAGGAGATGCCGCATTCCCCGATGCATAGTAATGTCCTCGTCGTGTCCCCCGAATCGGGACACCTGAGAGCTGGCTGCCTTTTTTTATAACCCTGAAAGTTCAGATTTGCCAATAATCAGCCATGGACAGATGGCATTAGATAGCTTACTAGGTTATAATACACGATTTGTCCCCGTACCGTATAAAATGCGTCTGTTTTCAGACATAGTATATTACGGTCTATCGTCATTACAAATGCCGCACGCTGACTTGAGTATAACGTTACTGTTGTTGAAAAACATCTTAAATTATTCAAGGAAAACTATGAATAACAATGTAATCCACACATCTTGTAACTGCTTATCCTAGTCTGGAAGAAATGCGTCTGTAAAGGTCAAGCAAACGGGGATTACACTAAATAGCTAAATTTATTTCTGCCATTTAATGCTTTGACAAATATATTAAAAATGATACAATAATGTCTATTTTACAGAGTATTGGGATGTGGCCGTAAATACAATTAATAGTGTAACCACAGAGTCTGTAATTGGTTCCTTGCATTTTCCTTCAGCAGATACTATAACTGCGCCTTGCGCTCATACACAGCCTCTCTGAACTCAGCTACTCGCATACTAACATTTTTTCCCAGGTCAGCAGAAATCTCTGGCTGGAGGCATCATTCGGATTGGCTTTCAAGGTGATCCCGGCGTGTATTACACAAATCAGCATTTCTTCATTAGCCAGATAAGCCAAATGTAAGGAGTGTCCAATTGTCCAATAGGAATGTCACTTACCTCTTCCTATTGAACAGTTTTGACGCTTATCTTAAGCTATCCAGCTAATTAGGAAATCCTGCTAGGAAATTTCTGCTGGAAGAGCATCACCACCAGAGGGCGACATTGCGTCAGCTGGAGTTAAGATTTCATATTACTCGCGTGCTTCACCTTCTCCCATCAGCCATGGGCCGAAAATGCAGAGAAACACTTTTATAATGTCACACTAAGAGGGTCTAAAGTTTAGTGGGAGACTGAAGAGCAGACAGGAAGCAGACAGCTGAGGGCTTTGTGTCTGTCTCAGATTCCCTCGATAAGGTCTGTGCTCCCACAGAGAGACCTCAAAGAGTCAAAGGGGCTCCAGTGAAAATTAAAACACATGTCACTGATGTCCACAAATAGCATTTTGTTTCCTCTCTCCCCAGAATGGAATCGCAATGAGCCCGGATAGTGTGGCCCTCTGAGCTCGTGAAAGACAGCAAGGCCCCAGCCGGATCGCGTTACCCTACCGCGTATCCATTAGCCGCTACTTAGCAAATGCTCCTTTTCAGACCAACTCTAATAGCTTACAATTTTACATCTAATGAAGCGATTCGAGTGTCTTTCTCAAGGGTAGCATAACATCCCTGTGAGGATCTGCACATTTAGGCTATAAGCGTCACTCCTTTCGCTAACCTCGTTAGCCCGTGCGCTGCACGGGCGCCGAAGAGGCCTGAGCTCCCGCCTCCAGCCTGAGAGTCTGAGGCCCGGAAGAACCCGCGTCTCCCCCGCAAACTCCTCTGGAGAGCAGCAGCTGCTGGCTAACTAACTCGCCAGGGGCAGCACAATGAAAAAGCCCGATGAGCATCATCAGGGGTGCGTTTTGTGTCCGGGGTCAGAGTGGCATAACCTGAGCAGGGCTGTGGAATCTCTGGGCGCTGTGAACGGCGGAGCCTCGCCTATTGTCGGGATGGGAACAGGCAGGAGGGCGCCGTGGCTCTGAGTGGCCGGGGTTTGCTCTGAGCACTGCGCAAGGTGCTTAGCACAGCCTGCTCAACACTCAGTCGGACTCAGATGCTGAGATGAGTCTTGACTTGTGATACTGACTTTTCCATTTGCTGCATTTTGCACACAGCATCTGCCTGTGATATCTTTGTTAATTCTGATTGTGTGTGTAGGTGTGTGCCTCTGTTCCCCGTAATGGACTGACATCTTACCCAGGGTGTGCCTCACTCTGCCTGGCATGGGCTCTGGACCGCTCTGCATTCCTGGAAGCTGTACAGATGGCACGTTATGTGAAGGACTGATTCAAAGTCTAACCCTATGCCATCTTACGGCAGGTTTCCACTGGCACCAGCAATTAAGCCGCACTATGAACCGGCGGTTTTCTGTTCCTTTTCCATATTATTCATTATTAGTAGTATGGCACATTGTGGCACATTCCTGAAAACTAAACCCCTACTTATAAAAGCACTATAGAACTGAACGCAAATTTACGCACGCGAATGCTAATTCCGCTAGTGTTTCATAATAACACAAGAGGAGACTCTCACAGACGTGCTCGTGGAAATTAGCACACGGTAAATCTTGATGTGCACCATGTGAACAGTAAATAAGCACCTGCTCGGTTTTACCTCGCTGTTGCTCTACAAAGGCCTTTACCGAGCCAGCCCTTCTGCAGTGGAAAACCAAAGTGAGCTGGAACCGCATTATAGCTAGTCTCTCCTCGCGGTACGGCTCAGGTACTGCTCGACTCCTGCCTGCCAGTGGAAAAGCCCCATTAAAACTGTCCCTGAGTGACCTCTGAAGGCAGGGATGTGAAAACACAAGCAGCCAGCGATGTGATTACTGGTCCCAGCCCTGAACGTGAGGTCTTTGTCAGCACGGTTAGACGTCGGCACAGTGTTACCTAGCAACTGTGTCCTTTTAAAGCAGGGACAAAGGCCTCTGAGCTAGTGCGCACTCAGGGGGCCCTGATTCACTAGGACAGCGCTATCCTCAAACCTTCCTTGCCTTCCTGTACACCTGTGCCGCAGTCGATTCGCTGGGAAGTGATGTCGCCTTTTTCTGGAATACGCTGGCCAGACACTCAGGTGCAGCTCGCGTCTGAAGAGGGACGCAGTGTGACTGTGGACAGGACACAGGCCTCGCTGCAGTGTTTGCCTGGTACCTGCAGGAAGGCAGGATCAAAGTGTGGCCCTAAAAGCGGGGGCTGAAAGGGAGCGGCCAGCCCCCAGGCCGGGCGCGTCGCCCCCCGGAGACATGTCTCATTTGAATGTTAATGTCCATCAGGCACAGAAAACTTTTTGTGCCCCAACCCACAGCGGCATCTTAGGAAGCTTTGCCATGGAGGTGGGAGGCATGCAAACCTGCCCAGCTATAAAAGGAGAGACCTCGCTCCAGCTGGGGGGTGCATCAGCGCCAGAAGCTTCATCCAGCTCATCCCCCAGCTCAGAGAGGCCACTGGCCTGGACACTGCTCCTGCTGGGACAGCCTGCGGATCCTCTAACGTGGTGCCCACTGCTGGGGGTTATGGTCACAGACCCACAGGGATCCCGTGCCGTGTAAGCATGTACGCACTAGCCGTCTCGACACGCTATGCCGCTCAGTACGGTTGTTTTGCAAATATAGCAGATAGCCATAAAGGTTAGATGAGCTGAGTGTATTGTCATGCTTGTATTGATAGATAGTTATCGAATTTTCTAGAAGGAAAGGAGAGGGCCTTGCTGTCCTTTGTAATTTCCCAAATGTGGCAGTGGTGTGAGATGGTGGTGATGGCTCTGGACGCCCGAGGCTGCTTCAGAGGGAAGGTGAGGCCACCCGTGCCATTCTGGCAGGTCTGGTGCTTTGTTTAGTCGTTTGTGCTGTCGGACTGAAGCCGAGTGAGCCGTCTGTGACCCCTCCACAGCCTGGAGAGGCACTGCTGCTGCTGCTGATGGCCCTGCTGATCTCCATGCCCCAGGCCTGCGCCTGTCCTCCACAAAAAGCAGGCAGGTTCTTCCTAATGCGGAATAGAGGGACCGCACTCCCTCTCTTATCGTTTTGATGTGACCCACGACCAGAGGTGTATAGTTTAGGTCCAGAAAGTACAAATCCAGACCCAGGTTTTGTTTCAACCAACAAGTGGAGCATAAAGAGTCACAGTCACCAAGTACTCAGCCGGTTGGCTGAAACAAAACCATGGTCTGGATTTGTACTTTCTGGACCTGAACTATCCACCTCTGCCCACGACACATGGCTGCAACAACAGATGAAACTCATTGTCCACTATCCCCTGGGCACCATTTCTTCTAGATTATGTTGTGGTCTCCTGCTTCCCGAACATGATCATCGCCAACGTGCCCGAGTGTCCCTACGGCTGGGAGATCGAGCAGCTGTCCCTGGGTGGGACCTGCTACACGGGGGTCATCAGTGCTGGGTACTACCGCTTCACTGTCCCCGACCTGACCCCCAGGAACCACTCCTACTGCGGGACTCAGTCTGAGGTGCAACACGGCTCACAACGCCTAGTCATGTGACACCCAGTAGACTTCAGCTTGATTAATAACACAAGGAATGTGAAATGCTTCTTCAGCTCCAGGTACCATCCATCCATCCATCCATCTATCCATCCATTCATTCATTCATTCATTCATCCCAAAAACACTGAGTGCAAGGCAGGGAATAAACTAACATTATTATAAAGTAATTAAAACTGGAAAAATGTCAGTATGATTATATTGAATTGAAATGTTTTATTGTAATTACACAAGGACAGCAAGATGGCAACTCATTTGAAATTGGTAACATATTATAATATCTATCCATCTTCCTGGCTGGGGGGGGGGGGGGGTTGGATGGGATTGGGTTCCCAGGCAGGACAGGGCACAAACACAAACATAAAGACGCAATTTAGCATCACAACATGACACAGGGAGAACATGCTATCTCCATATGCAGGTGTAATATATTAATTATAGTATGGCAATATAGTATAGGAAGTATAATATAAAGTGTACTTATTAAATATTAAGTGTTTTACTTTGTGGCTTGGGTTATGGAACTCTTTATATAGTATAGTATAGGTGATACAATACTGTGGTATAAATATATGCATACATGTTTAAATATTAAGTATAATCTAGTAACAATGTATTGAGTATTTTATATATGTACATACTATAAAAGTGCCTCCGTTTTTAGTTTGAGGCTTCTGTAATGTGCTTCTTTCAGTTCATGGATGGTAAGGATCCCAAATACGTGTTTTACAACTACATCATCTCCAACGACACCTCTCTCACGGTGAGGAACCAGCCCGTCAATTACTCCTTCAGCTGCACCTATAGGGCTGCCTACTTGGTGAATAACGCCGTGTTCAGCCAGAGGTGAGTTCCACCCGGCCCCCAGAGCCGCCCCCAGTGTCTGTGTGCAGAGCACGCGTGTCCCCACACAAAGACTCGCAGCTCGTTTACTTCTCTGTCTGCTTCTTCCAGAGTGGCGACCGTTTTCGTGAACAATGGCAGCGTAGGCTCTTTTAAAACTCAGTTGTCTATGAACGTGTTCACTGTGAGTATCGCTGCCTTCCCGGAGTGTGTCTTTATGTGTTTGGTATGCCGACTCCTAGAAAGAGCTATATATCATAGACAGAACCACGGGCCTCATACGATGTACGTGATTCTCCTTTCTGAAGAACTCCAAGTTCCTGTATGCCAAGGATGCTCCTTATGTCATCGACACGTCCGAAATCGGCTCTGAAGTCTTCATAGGCATTGAGGCCAAGGGCCTCAGCAGCCGGTGAGCGATGCCCCGCATTTCCAGAGGCTAAGGAGGCTGCCTGCAGTTCATCGCTCTTACCTTGCTGCTCTTCCCTAAAGGCTGCCCAAAGCATTTAGCAGCACTGAAAGAGTGGATCAGAAAAACATTAAGGTGTCAGTAGTCAAAGCAGAGTTCACAAGGTTATTAGCTTATCTTTCTCTGCATCAATAGATTCAAAGTGGTGATAAACAACTGCTGGGCCACCCCCTCTCCATACTCCACTGACAAGAAGAGGTGGAGCCTGATAATTAACAGGTACTGCTGTGCTAATGTGTGATGCTACGCTAACAGGTACGGCTGTGCTAATGTGTGATGCTACGCTAACAGGTACTGCTGTGGTAATGTGTGATGCTACGCTAACAGGTACTGCTGTGCTAATGTGTGATGCTACGCTAACAGGTACTGCTGTGCTAATGTGTGATGCTACGCTAACAGGTACTGCTGTGCTAATG
>JAODKL010000041.1:271160-289502 GCA_026780765.1 Petrocephalus schoutedeni
AGTATAGTCACAGCGGAGAGTGCGCAGTGAGTAGGGAGAGATCAGAGAGACCATGAGTATAGTCACAGCGGAGAGTGCAGTGAGTAGGGAGAAATCAGAGAGACCATGAGTGCAGACCATAATGCAGACCATAATCACAGTGGAGGAAGCAGAATGCAGAATGTACCTTTACTTATAATGTTTATACTTCAAAGAAAGTTACTTTTACTTGTGATTTTATTTCTCAATAAATTTTTATTTATTCCAGGAAGGTAAGTTATGGTGGTCTGCACGGCTAAAGTGCACTCATGCTTGTGAGCCCATAGCAGTGTGTACCTGTGCGATCGAATGAACAGCTCAGGCCGGAGTGTTTGCATTGTTCCTGTCTCTTGCTGTTCCCCCGAGGCCCCGTGCACTACCAGAAGTGTGCAAAAGCATGTGGACTCCAGTGGAGGGGTGCTCACCATGGAGTTTCAGCTCTCAGGTTCAGTCCTTTGTCCTGTTTCTCGGGTGTAAATCACCAGCTTTCCAAGGCCTGTGTACACTAGGAGGGGCCTCTGCACACCTCTGTAAAGCTATAGCTATAGGGGTGTAATGGAGCCTCCTCTGGGGTTGCTCTCCCTCACACGTCAGGCTGTTTCTTTTCAAAGCTGCTGACTTATGTAGTTTCCTGAAGTCATTGGTTCATGGTTCAGAGTATAACATCTACCATCAACCAGTGGGGCTATAAATAATGCATACAGATAATTAATATCTGTGACTCCAGTTGCTGTTTCATAAATCTTGGACCATTTACTACTGCTTTTGGTTCCCTATACAGCTGCAGAGTCATCCAGTGAGGGACATCTTGCAGGTAATTTTTCACATTTCCTTTTGCTTCTGCTGTGGACCTCATCAGCTTTTGATCATTGTTTTGGGATGAGTGTCGCGTGGGAGTGACAGCTCTCTTTTCCCCCTAATCCCAGGACCGTCACTTTGCCTGCTGTGTGTGGCCCTGCTGCATGCCCTCCTGACGTCTCTGCACTCACCACGGGTGTAACAAGGCATCAGGCCCACTTCTGGGGAACACACACACACACACACAGCCACAGTGACCTGTCCACACACGCTGAGACTGACAGACACCTGTGCCATATATACAGACCCACACAGGTAGACACACACACACACGCACACAGATACACGAGCAGACACAAGAGCAGACGCCCAAAAGACACACACACACAGACACACAGGCGGTCACACACACACACACACACGAGCAGACAGACGCACACCCACACAGACAGACACACAGACACACGCACAGGTGATGGTTACAGATCGGTCTCAGGGCATGAACAACATTCCTCCTCATCCAACATATAATGTGGTTTTTATGGTTTAAAATGGCATAAAATGACTAAATATGAGAATTCAAATCAAAGCTATGCATGGAAATATGATTAAAATTATGTGCTTCATTTAGGATGAATATGGCTTGATCTTGCTCCTTTTCTAATCAAAAAAAACTGCAAACAAATATCTAGGTTTAAAATCTGTTTCATGTGTTTTTTATAGGCAAAATAAATGCGCATCTGAACTGAGTTTTATTCACTGCGTGCCTGGTAAAAATTCACATTAAGTCTTAGAAACATTGTACTTTATTACTGCCAACAGAAATATCACTCGGTTTAATGCTTGCTGTGTAGCCTTTAGATAGCGGAGAGGTTCTCTTCTTTAATTCTAAAATCAGAAAGGTTCATAAGGTTTGAATCTCTACACCTTTTGTTAGCTAAACATCATGTAAGATCCTTCCCTGAACTTCCTCGCTTAGCTCCTGCGGAGCATACAAACACCTCACCCTGCACAGGGTCAACAGCACGTAGCTGCTAGCTGGTCACTTCAGGGACAGGTCACATGATTGCTCGGCTGAGCTGGAGACGGAGCTGTGGCCTAAACGGACGGGACCACGAGCGCAGATTTACTGGCCTCTGCTGTTGTCAGGTTTCTCTGTGCCACCTCCTTCCTGTCCGGGGGGAAACTGGCTTTCTTCTGCTAGAGACAAAGACCCAGGAAGAGCAGTGAGATTACACACACACACACACAGAAAGCCTGACGTCTCTTTCTATGTCCTTAGAGTTTACATTATATGCATGAATGCAGATGGATGCATGGACACATGCATGAATATACATATATACATACATTTAGCTATAGATAAAAATAAAATAACAAGCTACTATTTATTTATTTTAGACATAAATGATATAAAATATTCAGTGAAAACTTCCTAACACTATTGGGAAGCAGTGCTGTGGTCTGATTAGCTACTCTGGCTGGATGCCCCGGCTCTTCTTTTGGGGAAGTAGATGGCCCACTTTGGGGCGGAGCCAGGGGATGGAAGTCCTGCTTCCCCTTCAGCCAGAATGTCCTCTGGGTCCCCTTCCCCTGGAGACATTACACACATGCTCAGCTGATAGAGAATATATCCAGCACGGCCTCAGCAATCATACATCTCAGTTTTTTTAACCATTGTTTTCAAATTTGTCTCAATACCATGTCCACTTTAACAAAACTCTTCACATAATATGATCTCCATAAGCATCAATAAGTAAATCCATACAGTAAGTATCTCCAAAGGCCTCTCCTCTGGGAATAATTTCCACAACATTTTGGAGAGAGTCTCTGTAAATTTTTGCCCATTCATCCAGAAGAGCATTTGTGAGGTCAGGTACTGCTGTAGGACGTGAAGGCCTGGCTCACAATTTCTGTTCTAATTCATCCCAACAGTGTTTTGATGGGGTTGATGTAAGGACTCTGTGCAGGCCAGTCAAGCTCCCCACCCATCCATCCATCCATCCATCCGCCTATCCATCCACCCATCCATCCACCCATCCATCCATCCATCTATCTTTTTCTGCGATCACTTGTCCTACACATGGCTGTGGAGGATCCAGACACTATATTCTTGGTCTCGCCAATTTCTCCATACTCACTGCGCACTCTCTGCTGTGATTTCACCGGCCCGCACAGAGCCCTAAATGTCTGAAAATGTCTACATTTTATTAAACTTAGTATCTAAATGTCTGAAAAATTTGCTGTTGTTGTACAGAATTTTGCTAATGTTGAACAACAACAACAATAATAATAAAAATAATAATACATTTTATTTATATAGCATTTTTCACGTGCCGTATAAGAGGCTTACATGGAATAAAGTAAACAGATAAGAAAAGAACAATAAGTGGTGACTGAATGCATTTTGAATTTTGCAGCAATGCAGTTTAGTTCAGTTTAGAACAGTTTAGTTCATATAGTCTACTGATATGGTACAAAATGGCGACATGGTATTGAGACAAGGCTGAGAACAACTGCAAAAAACCATAATGCAAATATACAATTAAGATTAAGATGCACTTCATTGATCCCAGGGGGAAATTCTGGATATACATAACATATCTATTGTAGAGTAATAAAATAAATGTCACATCCACAGATCAAAATGTTAATGTCCTGGTAGTAAAAAAAAATTTTAATATAGAGAGATAAATCATGGTATACACAGGATGTCCTTTGTCAATCAAGACAGACATATGTTACCTTCATTTCGATTTCGCCCCTTTCCTCTAGTTCAAACGTGCCAATCTTCTGGAGGATCTCAGCAGTGCTCTGAGAGACATGTATCTTCAAGGCTGAGCAGGAATGTCAGGCCGACACAGATAAACAGGAAGAAACCTGTTTCACCAAAAGTACTGTACTTGGAAAAGCGTCCAAATTGCCCGAGATGGAGTTTGCGAAATATTTCACAAAGGTCTAAGGTGTCAGTTGTTAGGCATGCAGATTATTCTTCCCTCTTTTAAATTGGAGCGAGCGTGGAGCGATTTGACTGGAGCGGGAGGAAATTTTAGTGGAGCGAGGAGCGGTATGGAGCGGAGCGGCTTAGTGCCAATCAGAGCGGAGGAGCGGGCGGAGCCAACAGCCCCATGAGCGAGGAGCGGAAATTCTCGCTGCTCCGCTCCCTTCACATGCTCTGGTGTGTATGTATGCATGCATGCCTGTATGTATGCATGTATGTATGGTGAGCATGTGGGATGCAGGCCGAGGTGCGTCACCCACGCTGGCTGTTGCTCTCCATGCGAGACGCCGTGTTCACCGTGTCCCCGAACAGGCAGTACCTGGGCATGGTGGTGCCCACCACCCCGGCTACCACTGGCCCTGCAGAGGAAGCCCACAGTCTGCTCAGTATTCTAGGGTTCAGAAAGTTTCTGCTTTCCTGAGCAATGTGACCCAATATCTCAGTGTAGAGTTCAACTGCTCAGGCTGAACATGTATAAAACAGGCGGTGACCTGACCCTGCTGCTATCAGTCGTGCTACAAAGCAACATTAGCAGTGGTTAGCATATAGCTGGTCCTGTGTTAATAGGACATGAAAATGTGGCAGACTGGGGAACCTGAGTGGATCCCAATGCGCAGCGCCAAGCGTTCCTTAGGCAAGTGGCGGATTTGGAAAGCTCCCACGGCAAACAGGAAGTGCAGCGCCATCATGCCGATCTCGCTGGCGTGCCGAGGGCCGTTGCTGATCGGCAGGCCACTCGCCACCATATAGGCGTCGCCGATCGTTTCAACCTGAGGCCCGTGATCAGACAACGGCATGAGAACATGAGGGCCAGGGAATCACAAGATCAAAGTCATGCACTCTGACAGGCCTCGCGTTAGGTTGGCTACGACGGGCCATGGACAGTATCTACCTTATAGACTTCATACATCTTTATGATGTCATCAAAGAGGCTGTACAGGTCATTCAGCAGGGTGACCACCTCCAGGGCCGAGCTGATTGAGCACATGGTAGTAAAGCCCACAATGTCAGAGAAAAAGATGGAGACCATCTCATAGCTCATGGGCTCTACGGACTTCCCTGCCATGAGCTGTTCTGCAATGTAGCTGTGAGCCAACACAGGAGAGATTCAAAGGGAAATTAGGCATAAGCTGAACATGAGCTAGATCAGCTACACAGCCGTGAACATATGAAGAACATGGCAGATGTTATACGCTGTATTATCCTTCATGGTTATCCAAAATCTATTTAAAAACATGTAGGTTTGCAGGCTACATACATCTTGGGTGCTACATAGATTGAATCCATAAAATATTTCTGTTCTTTATCTCTAAAGAGATAATTAGGCTTCTTTACCTTGGTAACATACTAGACAAAAGTTTGTCCGCTCTTGTCTTTTCTGCTGTCAGCTGATTGGTTCTCTCCTCCACCACTTCCTCCAGATGATTTGCATATTTCTCCAGCTTATTCACCATATTATCCAGGATATTTACATGGCTGAAATGATGGAGAGGGTAAGAAACAGCTTTACTGCATGATTCATTTGCTAATAATCTAAACACTGACATTAGAGCCTTAGGAGCTCAGAGTTTGCTGCATGGTGGTCTGTGCTTATATCTCTGAAGTTCTGCGTTCTCCCTGTGGGTGCTTGAGGTTATGTCCTCTGCTGAGCTGTAACTGGCTCATGCTTTTATCTTAGGTCAGGGGTGTCCAACTCCTGTACTGGAGAGATACTACCCAGGAGGTTTTCTGTCCTACCTGGCTTCTGATGAACCACAGCTGTTCTCAGGTAAATCCCAGGAACAGGTGTGGCCAGGTAGGACAGAAAACCTCCTGGGTAGTAGTAGGAGTTGGAGACCCCTGACTTAGGTTGTGCCGTGTGCCTGTGGGCACTGACCTCTCAGGGCTGACCTCCCGCAGCCGCCTCCTAATGCAGGGTAACGTTGGCCGCTGCTCGGGCTCTTCGCTCCAGCAGGCCTTCAGCAAGGCCACCATGCCGTCGTTGCAGGCCTGGGCCTCCAGCGTGGGCCGCAGTACCTCTCCCGGGCCGGGCTCCCGGATTCTCTGGATGATTTCTGATGTCAGGCAGAAACACGACACGCCAATGACATCCGCCCTTTGTGTACCCAAGTGGGCTCACAAAGGTGCAAGCAGGAAGTACAGCTGTGGAAAGCACCATTGGGTTCCAGCTGCAGGTCATGGAAGGGCCCATCTTCCCCACTGTAGATCAGCTCCCGCATGATGATGGCAAAGCTGTAGACGTCCCCCTTTGGGCTCCCATTGAATGTGAAGTGGATCTGCCTGAGGAACTCTGGAGCCAGCCAGTACATCTCTGTAACCAGAGACGGAAGACCAGACAAAGAACCCTGTAACAGCATCATAAAATGTAGCTGAAAGCCAAATGAGAGCACAGGTGATTTAGCAGAAACTACATATTGAGTACGATGAAGCCATGCCTTTATACTTTGAGCTTTCCAGAGGGACGACTCTGTGTTTGGTGCCATGGCGAAACTCCCAGAGCCCAAATCCAGACAGTTTCACCTGCAGACGGCTGTCCACCAGGCACGTGGTGGGTTTCAGGTTCCCGTGGGACTTCAGGCTGCTCTTATGGATGAAATCTATCCCCTGCAGGGTGGGTGCGACAAGGACCTGAACTCATGTGATAGTGTGGTTGGGCGTAGACCTCCCAAAATTCATGCGCAGCTCTGGAACAAATTAGGAGACAACTCTATATTTTTATCAATATCTGCGTTTTTAAATCCTAGTTTAATCCTGGTTCTGCTGGCAGAAGACTACACCGCGCGGCAGGCTGCTTCCAGGCTGAAAGTTTCAAAGACAGCAGTGCACAAGTTCATGGCGAAGCAGGAGACACTGGGAACGACCAGAAACCAGCCAGGTGGGGGGGGGGGGCACTTTCTAATGCCAGAGATGACAATCAACTTATCCGGCAGTGCCTCCTAAATTGGAGGATGACCTCAATCGACCTTCAACAGGAATGGGAAACATTAAGTGCACACAGTTAGGTGCACAGCTAGGACAGTTCTTATCAGGCTCCTAGAAGCAGGTCTGACATCCCATGAAGCACAGAAGAAGCCCTTCATTCATGAAAAGCAAGGGAGAGCCAGGCTGGAGTTTGCAAAAACAAGTCTTTTTTTAAACAAAAACACATTTTAAACATAAGCATACCCATAAATTAAGAAATTAGTGAAACTAAACGTTTTACTGCAGTCTCTTAATCTTTTTCCAGAGCTGATGTGCATAAATCCGGTATATCTGATGAACTACCAACACAAACCGGAGAATGCGATCAGCTGTTTCCATACTCACATTCACTATGTCATAGGCAAAGGACAGTTTGAACATCCAATCCAGCTCGATCTCTGAATTCCTCAGCACATCCTATGAGTGACACCATGACATTACGTTTTCCCCAAGACTTCACATTGCAATGGCCAGAAATAGCCATGAAATTTCCCAAATACCTTCAAGCTCCCCTTCTTACAGTACTGCGTGATGATGCAGATGTTTGGAGGTTCGATACAAACACCAAAGAACTGCACTAAATTCTCGTGCTTCAGCTCTCGCATCTGATGGAAGAGAAATGATCATTAAACACTTGCAGACATCCACCATGCTACAGCTTGTCATCGCTGCTCAGGAATATCACTGTAGGCGGCTACAGAGCAGAGCAGAGCTTCACCACTTGAAACTCCTGCAGAATGGAAGGCTTCCTGATGTCACTGATTATCTGCCTTTCCAGGTACTTGATGGCCACTTGATTTCCCTGGAAATACACATAGAATAATGAACTATACCTGGAAGAATGTGTGTATCTGAGTATTGAGTATATGTATTTGTGCGAGTAATCATGTGGGTCTCCAAACGTGTCTGACTGTACCTTTGTATCTGTGTGTCCTGGTATCTAATACAGACTAATGTTGTCTCCTTGTCATTTATGTGTGCGACCACCTGGATGTATGTCTGTTTGTGCATACACATATGTGTCTGTGTGTGCCTCTGCATGTTTACATGTGCATGTCTGCACACTCATGTGTCTGTGTATATCTCTGCATGTCTACATGTGAGTGTGTGCATGTCTGTATACACGTATGTCTGTGTATGTCTCTGCATGTCTACATGTGCAGGTGAGCATGTCTGTATACACATGTGCCCGTGTATATCTCTGCATTTCTACATGTGAGTGTGTGCATGTCTGTATACATGTGTGTCTGTGTCTTTGTATGTTTACATGTGAGTGTGTGCATGCCTGCATACATGTGTGTCTGTGTCTTTGTATGTTTACATGTGAGTGTGTGCATGTCTGTATACATGTGTGTCTGTGTCTTTGTATGTTTACATGTGAGGGTGTGCATGCCTGTGCACATATATGTCTGTGTGTGTCTCTACATGTCTACACTTGAGGGCATTTATGTGTGTGTCTCTTCATGTCTTTGTGTTTCTCTGTTAATACCTGGTACATGCCAACGGTGGTGTAGATATTTTCCTTGCTCACAGTGTCCTTCTGACCATAGCTGTTGTTGGAGGTCATTGTCTGAGACCCTCCACTGGCACTCCGAGTGGCTGTGGTAACCACAGACTGAGGTCCCTGGTTGGAGAGAGAGTGCAGAAGTTTCATTGTGGTGTTTAGCTTGTAGACATTCAACAGGTCATCTATAGTGAGACCAATGTCAGAGTAAGGTCATACCTTGGATTCCTTAATAATGGTGATGTCACTGAACTGGATCCTCCACCAGCATGCTCCATCGAGCCTGGTCTGAAGCCGGCACTTCTGCACCAGCAGGAGGCTCATAAGTAGCACAGCAGACAGCACCAGAACTGGCAGTGCCACCATCAAAGCTACCAGAGAAATGTCTGGACAGGGATGTGGGGAAGAAGGTATGGGCTGATTTGTTAAATAAAAGAAGCATTATATACAATATAAATGATTCAGTTTTGACCGTGTCAAACATTATGTCTGTTGGAGTGATGCACGCTTGTCCCTGATCTCCCTGATCTGTGCACACTAGCTTTGGAAGTGACGGTAAGACCATCCCTCTGGGTCCGCCACTCACCCTGGAAAAGCCACTCGCAGACCTCGTTGTCGAACCCACAGCCAGGGTAGTCAGCTGGAGGATCTCCATTTGGCCAAATGATGAAGGGGAACTTTGCGGTGGGTCTGCAGGGAAACAGGCAGCGGCACCAGCGACGAGGTCAGCAGGCAAGGACGAGAGGCTGGGACTCCACCCCTGCACTCCAGAACCCCCGCCTGACCTCAGTGTCCTGGACTGGCTGTCGAAGTTCAGCACAGGAACAAACTTGGGCTCATCGTCGGGGTACTGCAGGTCGTACACAGAGTAATCCATGGCCCGCTCTCCTTCCGAGTCAAAGTAGACCAGCCCAGTGGCCCCTGGAACAAGCACCGTGGTCATCTTTCAGGTGACATATCACACGCAAGGAAAACTCATGTTTTAGCATCACACACTCCCCAGTTACTCTGCTGAGCAGCTACCATGTTCTGTGGATTCTGGCTTTATGGCCAAGAGTCCAGCCCACAGGCAGAGCTTTTTATCTGACCGTAGAATCGGATCTTGCTCTTGTCCTTCAGCCTCCGTAGCACCTCCCGCCCATCGTAGGGGCTTCTGCCATCTTTCAGCACCTCTTTCAGACCCATGGCATACAGCAGGACAGCATCATGCAGATATGCTGCGTAGGGACTGACCTAGGAACATCATATGGGAATTCTCAAGCTTGACCTTACTGTGCTTTTAATCACATACTTTAATAGGTGGTTTGTGATAAGTTCTGTTTATTATACAGCTCCAGGGTATCAATCCCAGCTTGCCCCCCAATACCCTAACCGTGTTCACGGAGGCAGTACATCCTCGGGGGAGCATCAAGCAGGGTAATCCCCCCATAAGCCTGCCCCCTCCCCGGTGCTATTCACCTATGTGTTTTAACAGGTTAATATGATGATAAGATATATTTAATAAGATGCTAACTGAAAAGGCTAAGTAACATTTCCCTGTGTTACACTGCTGCCCAGGGGCAATTAATACTATCAATAATCAAGCCGGCCCTTTGTCACAACCCCCCCCACCACAGTTTGGCGTGCCCGTGGGGTGCTCCGCCCATCACTGATGACCACGAGATGTAAGCATGCCCGTGGAGGGCTCCGCCCATCACTGATGACCGCGAGATGTAGGCGTGCCCGTGGGGGGCTCCGGCCATCACTGATGACCACGAGATGTAGGCGTGCCCGTGGGAAGCTCCGGCCATCAGTGATGACCGCGAGATGTAGGCGTGCCCGTGGGGGGCTCCGGCCATCACTGATGACCGCGAGATGTAGGCATGCCCGTGGGGGGCTCCGCCCATCACTGATGACCGCGAGATGTCGGCGTGTCCGTGGGGGGCTCCGCCCATCACTGATGACCGCGAGATGTAAGCATGCCTATGTGAATCTCATGCTTATGCTTGAATACAGGAACCACATCTCACCTCGTTCTCTGACGTCAGGTTGCTGTGGAAAGGGGCCAGTTTCAGCTTCTCATTGACTTGTTCAAAAAAATCATAATAGTCGTAGCTGTCATAGGACTTCTGGCCAATAATAAAGACCATATTGAAGGCCTGCAGGGCCGTGTGGTTGCTCACATCGCTCACAGAGAATTTCCAGAGGCTTCCCTGGTGAAAGGAGGAAATGGTGACACTGATATCAATGTCCTCAGCCTTGAAGACCACATTAGTAAAGCTCAATAAAATGCTTTAAGTTAGATTGAGTTTGGACATATGTATATTAGTATTAGCTACCTGCATCTCTTTCGTGCAGGTTACTCACCACATTGCCACTGACCTCAAACTGTTGAACAAGGAGAAACAGATACTCTCCATTCATAAGCCGCTGTCTGATGGCCTCTTGCAGGATGATGCTGGTGTCCTCGGCGTTGCTGAGCACCACAATAACTGGGGGGCATAACAGAGACTGGAGCGGGTTGTTACTACAACGCTGACTCTTACAGGAGAAACTCAGACAGAAGAGTTTTAGACAACGATAAGGAGAAATTGTTTAGGCATTCCTAGTCGCACATTAAATCAGAACAAATTTGGTCTACTAGACCTGGGAGAGCAGTGCATGATTGTTCAGCATCTGGAGTGAACAAAATTAGAATATTGTTGTGTACTGGACATACATTTCTTGAATTTTGAATTCATAATAACCAGAAATTGATGGAAAAAAAGTTTCATTTCCCCAAGAAGGCAAGGAAAACACAGTGAACACTGCAGTGCTGCAGTGACTTACTTCGTGCGACTTTGGAGATGTACTTCACGTTTTCACGGACCAGGTCCTGGTTGGTGGTGTCAAACTTGACCCGGGCCGTCACATTGAATCTCCCCCGGAGCTGTGTTTCCACGGACTTCCACAGCTCGTCGACTTTGTCCCAGGTATTCGATTCTGCTCCACCTCCAATTATGGCTACATAAGTCCAGCCAAAGAAGTCCAGCGTTTTAGCAAGCACCTCCCCGATGCGTTTGAGGGGGGGAACCAGCTTAATGTAGGTGTCATACACGGCAACATTGTCCATTTTAGGTGACTGTCCCACAAAGCCGAACATGGGGATGTTCCACTTAGATGCCATGAGTCCTGTGACCTTGAAAAGAAAGAACCTTAACATAATGCAGGAGGTAATTAACAGTCACTAAGTCATAAAAGCTACAATTTGTCACAAGATGCAACTCAGATGATAAAATATAATAATTTCAGGTTTGTCCTCACAGACTGATGGCCAGCAACACCACATACAAATGCTACAGAGCCTTCACATGACTGCAGTAGTAATTCCACTGCTCTGCTTTACCTCTGCTTCCTCTGGGCAGACTGGCCCAAACAGGGCTGAGATGTTCTCCTTCCACACCTGGTCGATGAAGCTGCTGAGTGAGATCTTGGCATCGCAGTGGGAGTCTGTGTACACTAAGTCAAAGTTGTGCCCCCCCAGGAAACTGCGATCTGTGGTGACCCGGTCCACAGCCACCTGAAGGGCACCTCCCAGCCTCAGGGCACTGAAAGGGTACGAGAGATTGCGAGGGGCCTGGAGCCCCAGCGTGAGCTTGGCTCCAATGGCGCCACCTATAGCCCAGCCGAGCAGCAGCATGAGTTCCCAGCCTGACGGGTGGAGTCTGCCCCGCTTCACCATCCTGATCGGTCTCGTCTCAGTGCCAGATGAGGCGCGAGCAGCTGCTCCTCCTTTTATCCAGGCTGGGCTGGAAGCAGCGGCTCCCTGGAGACAGACGCGACCTCCCACCTAGTGCAACAAGCCCCTGAGACATCCCTGTATCTGCTCTGCCTGCTCTGGAGACACAGAGCAGCAAAGACAGCAGCTGCCACTGATTAGGCCGAGCGTGAAGATTTGACCGTTAAGATCATACCACTTCTTGCCGGACCTGTTGTTGGCTGCACCATCAGTACTGGAGAACCAAGTCCAACCATGCGGCTCAGGGCACTGGAACCAGGATCTGGCGATCCGCGGCCCCTGGCCCGACACATTCCTCATAGCCAGCCCTGTCAGTGCCAGTAGTAACACTGAAGTCACCCATGATCAGAGGAGTGTCACCTCTTGGGCACCTATCACTCACAAAGTGATTTTGAGAATATAATGTGTCCCTCATCGAGACATCACCCACCGCAGTCGGAGCTCACACTGAGACATCAGACAGGACACCAAACGAGTGCCTTAATCTGAGTTTTATAATACACTCATTGAAAGGAGTGACATTGGACGCCATCGGGAGGAGCCGATGCACCACAGCAACAGCTACTCCCTGAGTTTGGCAGCCAAAAAAGCTACCAGACCAGTAATAGGTGTGCCCACCTACAGAGATCTGGCCATTGCCCAGTCTGTGTACCTCAGACAGTGCCACCACTGAAATGCGGAGCTTACAAAGCTCCGCCGACAGCAGAGGGAAATGGTCATCATGCCGGAGAGACGTTCCACGCGCCTATCCGGATGGGCCGACTCAAGTTGGGACCCAAGTGCCGCCGTTCAGCGGGTGACACCGCAGCACCATGCCAGCTCTGATCCAGAGCAGGCCTGAATCTATTGGAACTTTTCGGTTTCGACCTACCCTGGGATGGGGCTCCGGAGGGCTTCCCCCACCCCCTTCATAATGCGGGCAGCCTTCCTGTGGACGACTGCGGCAGAGCTACTCCCGCAGAAAGCAGAAAGGTGTCCTGTCTGCTTCGCTGGACCTATGTGATGTTTTCACGGCGGCATGAATTTTTTTACGGGTTCTGGAGCGCCAGTCCTGCTACCACCCCCCAAATTGTCCCTGCAAGTTGGAGGACTGCAACAATCCACAGAGTCCGGTGTCCTGGCTGTCTCCTCCTGTATGATTTGGGAATGCAGAATAATAATGGGCTGATTGCACTGTATTCCTGTTGTTAGAAGATCTTGGCGGCTGTAGGCGGAATTCGCAAGTCTAAGCTTAACGCTGTTGAACAGACAAACAAACACTTTCAAAAAAGCAGAAGAGCCGCTGCATCTATGCATTCTGTCAACGAGGACAGTTCCCTGATAGCTGCACGGTTGGCCTGTAACTCTGAATCTGCTTTAATCGGTGGGATTAGCTCAGGTGGATCATTACGGCTATGATGAGTTTCACTAGCAGTCATGGGTTGGGGTTTGGTTATGGGACCCAGGTATTTTGACCTCTCCGCCTCCTCACTTTGTAAATTGCAAGTTTTGTTCCCTATGACAGAGTACAGATGTGTTTGCATAACTAGTCTTAACCCAGCTGACTATCTTGGTCCTTGTGGTGTGAAAACTGGATGTCTATATCATAAAACATTAATATCAATATTGCACACTGTGCAGCTCTACCATGAAGGATTATGATTGGTGGTTTGCTGTGCATGCAGAGCCTACACATCATTCACTAGTAACAAACTCTGTGTATTCAAAAACACTTAAATAGGAGTAAATTATATCAGACTGTCACCATCTGTCCCTGTTCAGCCCCCTTCTGTGTGTCAGTTCCCTGTTTGGCCAGCAGGTGTCACTGCCCATCCCATTTGGTCTTCGCGCCTTATATGCTGTTCTGGCTGCTGCATGACTTGCATGGTCCGAGCAGGTAGTTATGTCATCCACACTCCCCTTTATCCTGTGGGTTTGAAGTGGACTAGAGGACAGCCTTAGCTATTTATAATTTAACATTTATGTTTCTTTGTATATTCTTTATTTATTTGTGTATTCTTGGTTAATTATGGGTTTTTCAGTGTCCTTAGTTATCTATTTGCCCCTGGTGTTTGATCCTTTTGTCTGTTGATTGCCCTCACTTGTTCCTGGTGCTCGTTGCTGCCCACACCTGTCTGTGGTTCATCCTCGCTATGTCTGTATTTAAGTGCCTGCCGTTGCTCGGTCATTGTAATCATTATTCCAGTTTACCAGTTTCAGTGTTTGCCTCCGCGCTGCTGTTTGTTCCTGTGTCGCTCCCTGCATTCGTTGTTCTTTTTTATACCCATCTGTGTTTTGAGCGCTTGTGGATCCTTTCATTTCTTGTTCGTTTGTTTTTGTTTTGCTTAAAAAAATGTCCCTCGTTTTGCTTGAGCCGCGATGTGAATCGGCCCGTTGTCCTTCCAGCATGCCCGCCCCTAACAGCCGTCATGGAAAATGAGAACTGTGCATGTTTTCCTTTTCTATGAAGCAGCAGAAAAGCATGGTGTGTTTGATTTACATCACACAGCCTGCAATGTGAGCTATGGCGTTGCTGAAATAATACATACGCCCTTAATGTCACCTATGGACTGGTAGGTGACCTGGAGTACACCTCCCCCCCTTAAAAGTGAAGTGCCCTCCTGCAAGTGAAACCCTCACTGATACACATTCGCTGATGTACACTCACTGACACACTCAGTGATATACGCTCTCTGCTACACATTCACTAATATACACTCACTGATACACACTCACTAGTACACACTCTGTGATACACAATGAATGAAACATTCACTGATATACACTCTCTGCTACACATTCATTAATATACACTCTTCGATACACACTCACTAATACACACTCTCTGATACACATTCACTGACACATTCACTGAGACACTCTCTGATACACACTCACTGAGATACTCATTGATACACACGCACTGACGCACTCACTGATACACACTCACTAAAAAATAAACATGCTTCCTGCATGTGTGGAATAATTTGCATAGATAGAATTGAAATACAGGCACATGGCTCACAATCTAAATGTCGTATCATCCGGAACAGAAAACAGGATCTTCAAACAATTACTGAGCAATTAAGCGTCATTGTGGCCATGGGCAATATCTGAAGTTAATAAGTGCATGGATGCAATTAAGCCTTGCAGAGCAGGAAGGCTTAAAGAGAATCCTGTCACAAACACAGGCGAGTAAGCAGGCTGATTATCATGTTAATCTCTGGAGTAAATCCTTAGCTGCTGCCCTGAGTGATTACGCCTTTCTGGCCTTTGCTCTTTGCTCTGATGAGTGCGAATTTAAACACCTTATCTCACATGAGAATGAGGCTCCAGAACGAGCTGTGGGTGGATCAGTCACGAGGCTGTAAATGGACCTTACAACTCAGAAAGAGGGCAAATAGTCACCATCTACAGTACATAGTACAAGTACAACACCATGATTAAAAAAAACCATGGTACATGGCACCGATCACTGAAGTCTCATGTCCTGCTCTGAGACACTCCCCAGTGTACTGAGCGGACCCTGCCCTGGCTAGGCTTAATCTGGGGCTGCTCCCCAGTCAACAAAGACTGTTAATTGGTACAGTCCAGCCCCTGGAAGTGCATATCAGTGAGAGTGTCAGTGTGCTTCAGTGAGTGTATATCAGTGAATGTGCCAGTGAGTATCAGTAAGTGTGTATCAGAGAGTCTGTATCAGTGAATGTGCTCACAGGCATCTGATGTAACTGATTTCAAAACGTGAGTGTTACAGTTTCCCTGTCACTATCGTCTCCGATTTGACATATGCACCTGAGATAATATATTCATACATATTTATACAAACCCATCACTTTGTTGTGGTGTTTTATGTTGCTATAGTTCCCATAACCAAAATGCTGCATGCTTGTACTTTCTGTCTCAAATTGTAGGTCACTTTGGAAGGAAGTGTCTAATAGATAGATAGATCCACACAACAAGTGGATTTGGAAAAGGGATGCAATTTAACAAAGTACAAAATAAAGCAAAATGATAGGAATGATCTTCAGAAAAGTAAATGGGTTTAAAATGATGTATGAAATGCTAATCCACTAATGTGTCACAGCTGCTACGACAGTTTGATATAGCGTCAGCTGCTCTGCCACA
Organism: Petrocephalus schoutedeni; assembly: GCA_026780765.1. Lineage (NCBI taxonomy): Eukaryota > Metazoa > Chordata > Actinopteri > Osteoglossiformes > Mormyridae > Petrocephalus > Petrocephalus schoutedeni. The sequence continues at coordinate 287,304 of JAODKL010000041.1, forward strand.
GATTGCCTTGATTCGGTCAGGGCCTCAAACATGAATGCGTGAAACTGCTAACAGCTGAGCTGGGAGTTCCAGTGCTGTACTGGGCCAATTACTCTGCTCCTGAAATGTGTTAATGGCTACAGGTGTGCAACTGGTACTGCTAGGGACAGACATGTGGCCTCCAGTCCATCGATCAGATACTGAAAAGCAGGTATTCCTGGACCCCTGTGACTGCTGGTGTTCACTCTCGTTAGCACAATAATTGATTTGGCTCAAATAAGGTGTTACCTGAATTCCCAGCTGTATATGAAGTCTCCTGAAAACATGTTTTGCTTTCCCAGATTTACTATGATTAAAAAATAAGCATGTACAGAGAATCTAGAATAAGGGTAGAGTTATTCTTCAAGGAGCAGTGTAGTATGCTGGATAGAGTAACCATGTTGTCCTTTTTACATCATGGAACAGTGACCTTCCAGAGCCTACTCAGGAAGTTACAGGTGCAAGGTAGGGAATAACTCAGGGCAGGGTGCCAACCCATCGCAGGGCACACTCACATGCTATTCACATACACGTTCACACCTGTGGACAATTTGGCAACTCGAATTCACCTGATTTTGGACTGTGGGGGGAAATCGGAGTACCCTGGCGGAACCCCCATGACGACACGGGGAGAACATGCAAACTCCACACACATGGAGCCATGGCAGAGACTCAAATCCAGAGGTGTGGGGCACCTTGCTAACAACAGCTTTACTGTGGCAACCCACCTTGTGCTGTACAATAACACATTGAAATGTATTTCAAAAACTACATACTGTAAAACCTACAACAATTGCATACATCCATCCCTCCGATCCAGCACAGGTCCATGGTGTTGATAAGCATTGATCTAATGTGTTCTGTTTTCAAAACCCATTGGTGGTTGTTCTAAAGCTATTTCCTCCCAAAAAGTGAATTTGTAGTGATTCCGTTGCTGACCCACTACCCCTGCTCACGTCTGTACTTTTATTCCAGCCCTTTTATCTGTAAGGAGATTACTAAGGTCCAAAAGTCGTAGGTGTGCTGTCCATCGCTTGAGTGATCGCAGCCGCAACACTTAGCTTCCTTTCCTTGTGTGGCTTGAAGGAGCTGGGAGAATCTGTGGGGACCTCAGGAAGGACGCTGCTGAGCCCAGAGGCCTTCTCAAGATCGTTCTGCGGACAGAGGTAAGGAGAGGCAGCCCAGCTGAATCCTCTGCATGCGTCCTCATCAGGAGGAAGCCGCGTGTAAATCAGATCCGAGTGGAACCTGAGGCATAATTTGAACTCAATATCAAATCTAAGTCAATTTATTTTGAAACAAAAAATATATACAGCTTGCTGAAATAACTTATTTCTACTATTTACATTTACACAAGCTGCATTACAGAGCCATCAACAAATTTCACTTTTTTGAATAATGATGTACGCCGTAAACAGCCTGACACTAAGTGAAATACAGGCTATGTCTGTTTCTAAGCATGGTTGTGCTTAGTGTATTTTTACAAAGAAAACTCCAGTGAGATGCTTTGCTACCAGTAAATAAGTCCTGATCTTTTATCCTTTCCATGCCTTCCATCCTTTCAGTGCCTGGTGTTTCGCTTCACTTCACTTCCGCAGTTCATTCTCTATAGGGCCACAGGCTCAGTCTCTTTTTCTCCATACATGTTCATTGTCAAAAGGTCATTGTCAGACCACCGTGCAGCACAACAAACCAATCACTGCGCCCCCCAGTGGCCAGACTGTGATCTGTACACCAGGACAAATGCATCTAAGCCTTTAGAAGATGATTTCAAATGCAGACAAGGAGCTCACCTGCACATGACACTCTAACATGTCACAGTATGTAGTTCATTCATTAGGCTGGCCAGTGTGATTCTGGAATAATGCAGTGTAGGTTAGCCTTTAGTATTTCATTAGTTATATCATATGCTATTGACGCATGTCTTGAAAACAGTAATTGTAAATAAAAAACATTTATCTTGTACTAATGTAGGTCTGTCTAGATTGATGCATGCTGTCGGTGTCATCAGAGATAATTTGGACAGTGTAAATTTGGTTTTTGCCATCCTGTTCACCTGACTCCTCTGTTGGCCCCTGGAGGATGGGCTCCCCCTTTGGCTCTGGTTATGGTTAGGGCTTCCTCTGCCGGCCCCTGGAGGATGGGCTCCCCCTTTGGCTCTGGTTAGGGTTAGGGCTTCCT
>JAODKL010000041.1:320516-332672 GCA_026780765.1 Petrocephalus schoutedeni
ACCCAGGCGGGAGCGCCAACCCATGGCATGGCAGGGAATAACCCAGGAGGGGGCGCCAACCCATGGCATGGCAGGAAATAACCCAGGAGGGGGCGCCAACCCATGGCATGGCGGGGAATAACCCAGGCGGGAGCGCCAACCCATGGCATGGCGGGGAATAACCCAGGAGGGGGCGCCAACCCATGGTATGGCGGGGAATAACCCAGGAGAGGGCGCCTACCCATGGCATGGCGGGGAATAACCCAGGAGGTGGCGCCTACCCATGGCATGGCGGGAAATAACTCATGAGAGGGTGCCAACCCATGGCATGGCAGGGAATAACTCAAGAGAGGGCGCCAACCCATGGCATGGCAGGAAATAACCCTGGAGGGGGCGCCAACCCATGGCATGGCAGGGAATAACTCAGGCGGGAGCGCCAACCCATGGCATGGCAGGGAATAACTCAGGAGGGGGCGCCAACCCATGGCATGGCAGGGAATAACCCAGGAGGGGGCGCCAACCCATCGCACAGCAGGGAATAACCCAAGGCGGGAGCGCCAACCCATGGCATGGCGGGGAATAACCCAGGAGGGGGCGCCAACCCGTGGCATGGCAGGGAATAACTAAGGAGAGGGTGCCAACCCATGGCATGGCAGGGAATAACCCAGGAGGGGGCGCCAACCCATCGCACAGCAGGGAATAACCCAGGCGGGAGCGCCAACCCATGGCATGTGATGGGTGCCAACCCATCACAGAGCAAGGAATAACCCAGACACATACGGTCACATAGGGACCTTTCTAACCACTGCAACAAAAAGTAAATAGAAATATTTCTTTAGAATTAACACTAATAAAACCACACCGAATACTAGTGATGGCCAAATGAAGCTTCATGAACCATTAGCAGTATCTTTTGTCCCCACTAGATGGTGCTATTGGTTTGCTTTGGGGCATGCTTTGAGCCATATTTTGAACAGAGAGCACCATCTGGTGGGGACAAAAGATACTAATGCTAATGGTTCATGAAGCTTCATTTGGCCATCACTACCGAATACTAACTAATTTCATATTTCATATGAGAGTTGAAAATAACATGTAAATGAAAACTAAATTTAAATTTAGTTTTTACACTGCATGGAAATGGTTTGTTTTTTCTATCAAGGTGAGAATTTAATCATTTAGCGTTTCATATTTTGACTGAAATATCAGATGACATCTATCATGTTGAGTTATTTACACCTTTCTTTTTTTCTATTCTATATTAGTGATTGACAGTCTGTAAGAGTTTCATTCTGTTAGGCAGTGGAGTTGTCTGACTTGCTTTTATTTGCAAGGCGTGCGGTAACCGTAACCCAGGCCTGATGGAAGTGCCGTCTTCCTCGACCCATATGACCTCTTTGTAAGTGCTTGCATATGGGATATAAACTATTCCTTACTCACCAGCCCTCCCACCTAGTGCAAAGCAGCTGAGCTTATCTGGCCGACGATCTGCCAGAAACACCAGTTGGCTTTACTCCAGAGCTTTTCGAATCTGATCATTTCTGTCCTGCATAAATGTTTTGTATGTTCTCTATGTATATTTTCTTTTGCCGGATTGCATGTCCTGCTGCAGAGAAGCACACTGTCTTCCTGACTCTTTAGCCTTTTTATGCGTGATTGGCTGCTGGGTCAATGTGGATGTACATTTAATCTCTTAAGGGACTTGTGCACTGTACACTGGTAACATGGGCACCTGTCACATGCTATGTGAGTAATGGCACAGTTTAGCATAAAAGGTGTGCTGTGGTACTAATGGCAAAGTTTAGCATAAGCAGAGTGCTGTGCTACTAATGACACAGTTTAGCATAAGCAGCAAGCATGCTGTGGTACTAATGGCACAGTTTAGCATAAGCAGTGTGCTATGGTACTGGTGGCACAGTTTAGCGTAAGCAGTGTGCTATGGTACTGGTGGCACAGTTTAGCGTAAGCAGTGTGCTATGGTACTGGTGGCACAGTTTAGCATAAGGGGCATCCCTTGGTACTGGTGGCACAGTTCAGCAGAAGCGGCACGCTATGGTACTGGTGGCACAGTTTAGCATAAATGGTGTGCTGTGATAGTGGTGGCACAGTTTAGCATAAGCAGAGTGCTGTGGTACTGGTGGCATGGTTTAGAATCAGCGGTGTGCTTTGGATAAATGGATAAATGGTCAAATAAATGAATGTAGATGTAAAAGTGACACAGTGTGGTACCAGCACTGAGCTCTGACTCCAGCAATATGCTGTGGTACCACTGGCACAGTTTGACATCAGCGGCTTGTCGTTTCGTTTTTTGTTATCTGATGTTGTCGTTCCTCATGAAAGGTGCTTTGGTGCCGAGCCCCTGTACTGAGGTTTCTGCACATGCTGGGAGGTCTGGGTGGGAGGGAGGCTGGCCTGTGAAGCTGCCGTAATGCATGGTGCTTTTTTTTTTTTTTTTTACTACAAAGCACAGGTTGATGTTTATTGCAGTGCTGCTTACAGGAAAGCCCTTCTGTCATTTACAGCTGTCCCCCCTGATAGAGTTCACAGAAAGCATGGCTATCATGCTGCCTGTCATCATAGGCAGCCAGTGCAGGGGCTCGTTTACATCTTATATCTTATGTATACATTCTTATTCATTTGTATTATTGCTCTCTTAAAGTCTCTTAAAGTCTCTTAAAGCCTTTAAAACTGTCCATGCAGAATGAGGTCACGCCCATCATGTTGATAATGATTATTGCCCAAAGTTGTTCTTCCCATTTTTATTGGCAATGGCACAAAATTTGTCTCTGGTCTGATCTTGATATTAAAATTCTGAGTATCTGCTGATGCCGATACCAATCTGATATTTTTTCCCCCTTTATGAACTGCTAAGCATTAAATGAAGCTTTTGTATCAATACATTTCAATTAGCATGTCAAGCTGTCTGCATTTAGTGTTGTAGTGCCATTAATTGAGTATGCTAGAAATAGGAAAAATAATGGTCATGTTGCTCAAACAAAAGCTATGCCCCTACAGTACAGGAGGAAACACAGCCCATGAGATTGTTTCTTTGTTTTATTCAAGTAATTAAGAACAAATTAACAAGTTTCACAAAAATGAAGAGAAATATTTCTTAAAATACAAATTGTGCAATCCATTGCCAAATTACATGTGATAAAGAAATCGATCAGAAAATGTGATCAATCTCTTACTCCCTGGCCCCCGATATCCAGTCCAGCATTTTTTGCTGGTATCAGCCCGATACTGATGGTGGGTATTGGATCAGTGCCATCTCTAGTTTTTATTTTTGGTCTCATCTCCCAGGCTTACATTTAGATCTTCATAGCGTGCAGTTGACGGTCCCAGGCCCTGATAGTGGTACATGCCCACAAACAGAGCTGTGCTCTCTCTGGTGGTTGGATTGTAGCCATTTTCTACTGTGTATTTGTTAAAGTATAAGCTTTAGAGGTAGAGGTAGCTGCTTTGTACAACTTCGCAGATACATTTTTATCGGTGAAAATCTGAAAGTGACCTTCTGATGCAGCTTAGTGGCAGCAAAGGGCAGGTTGACTGCAGATGACACTTGTCCTTGTGAATGTGATTAGGGTTGTCACTATTGATTATATTAATAATTGAGTAATCTGCCTATTCAATTTGACAGTCAATCAAATAAACATTTACATAATATACATGTCTATTTTCACAAGGCAGGAACCAGCCCTTGACATGACCCACTACCGGGTAAACATCACTCACTCCCATCCACATATGCTCAATTTAGGCAGGCAAATTCATGTTTTTTGGACCATGGGAGGCATCTCGACAATCCTGCATTAACTCAAGCACCAGGCACGTTCGATTCAAGCAGCACTAGGAAATTCTTATGAGACTCATAAGATCCATCGGAGATGTTTCTGAAATAATTTATTATTATTTTTTATTTAATATGTATATAATAACTTTATAGGTATTACGGCTTTTATTATTTAATGTTTTAAAATCATAATTACGTCCAGCCTGCCAATCTGTTGTTTTTCACAGACACTAAAAATGAAGTGGTAGTGCTATGTGGCTATGTGGTAAAGGAGGGGAATAAAAGCTGTAGAAGACATTTGGTTTAGTAAACACAGTAACTGTAAAAGTATTTGCTGGGTCTTTTACAAACTTCCCAGGAACTTTGTATAGGCGATGATCTGGGTCCTGTTTCACTTAGAGGCAAATTGCACAAAAACTGACGCAGTATCACTTAGTTGTGGAACAGGAAATGACAGCCACCGTTGTTCTGTTGTTGTTGTTCTAACAGCCTCTAGCTTTTAGAAATGAGATATCAGATTTATGTTATTTTCATGAAGCAGAACTAGACTATCAGGATTATTCTAGCTTTCTGAAGCACACTATATATTTAATTCATGAATTTCTGTACAAGAAAAAGATCAGGCTTTAGTGCTGATATATTGGTATCATAGAGGTGCACCGATCCCACTTTTTCAGTGCCGATACGATCTTGATACCTGAACAGAGGGTATCAGCCAATATGAGTACAGATGCAATATCAGAGCATTTTTTAAACTAGTAAATTCAAATGAAAAAAAAGCTTTGTTAGATAGGCTTCTAGAAACATATATAATGTACTGTTTCTCCTTGTTTATAGATCTTGTTTTAAGCTTTTTGCAGGCATTTGTAGTTCAATTTTAATATCTTCCAGGCGAGGATACACAAGGGGCGAATACCACAATTTTTCTCCAACTGGCAACAGCGTCACTAATACTTTGTTGTGATCACAGCCCCCCCGTGTATCACAAACTGTAGTGAGTGCGCAAAGCAGCCCAAGCAACTCCCAAATCAGCCTTTGCTTTTTTCATATTACTTGCATTGTCTCACACAATTGCAGGAGCTTTGTTTAGTGGAATTTTCCATTAAACACTACTTCCACCTCTCAAAATTTAGTTTGACAAAGATTTCAAATCGCTGTGCTACTACATGTTTGAAGCATAAAATACTTTGATTGTTGAGTTTGCGTTGCAAGCATGCAGGTCAAATTTGCTATCGTCACCTTATGATCTGATGTGCATTCTTACGTTCCTCCTACCACTAAGGGTATGCGCATGATGTCACAGCAGCCAGAAGTCACCACGCTCACACCCACTGAGTGAAAAACAGACTGAGTGGCAGCGTTAGCCCTCGGCTTGAAGGTCACAAAAAACATCTAAAATGTGAAACAGCTATTGTGCGATTGTATAAATCGATTTAACAAGAAATAGGAGCCATCTTTTACAAACTGCTGAAAACTAAATAAGTAAGTATTGGGCGTCGATCGGTCGCATATGGCCGATACCCGATCTGTCTGATTTGGGATGGATTGGTGCCGATACTATTCTCGAGCATCAGATTGGTGCACTTCTGGGCATCACAGGCGAATATACAATGTCATGATTGGTGCTTGTCAGCAAATTTTAACTCGGTCAGCTAAATATTAAGATTAACTTTATTGATACCCGGGAGAACTTCTGGTGCATATATCTGATCATATATATCAGACAGATGGACATGCATATAGTGCCATACTGACAAGGAACAAAGACGGTACACATGGTGCAAACAAAGTAAATGTGATGCAAACATGTTTAAAAAGTGCACAATACACAGATAAATATTCTGAAAAACAGAACGTGATGCTAAAAAGAATATTATCGTAATAATAAGAATTACATTTTTGTAAAAATAAGTTGTGAAAATATTTTATGTACGGTTATTGCCAAACGGTGTAATGTATACTTGTATTTTTTTGTTGTCAGTTGTTTTGGGTTCTTCAACAATAAGAAGAAGTTTCTTACGATCCTTCAGCCATCTTTCACTTTGACTTATCACTTCAGGTCTTCCACAACCTGCTTCCCGTGCCACAGATCCCGTCATTTGCAAGTGTGACCAATTCTCTGAATTGTCGACAGTGGAATCTGGATATCGTTAGACTTAAAAATTTTCTGAATGAGACGTGAATGAAGGCAGCACACTATGAGGCTGTAAGACAGCTTGGCCAAATGGCTTTCTACTTGTTTTCTAAAGGAAAACAAGGACACTGGCTACGTATAATGCATATAATATTGTGAAACACTGCTACTTATTTCACCTGTATCTGTTAAACAAAAAAGTAGTCATAAAATATGCGATACATCGTCTTTGCCTCATTTCATTGTCATTGTATGCAATGGGAGCTTAGTTTACAGTAAATTCGGTGCATTGTCACTTTTTTCTCTAAAAAATTCAACTTTACCCAAGAATTGAAGTGTGGAGATGTCATTATTCAAAAAGGAATCCATCTGGTGTAAGATTCTTGTCCAAAGTTTGACTGCGCCCAATCACAGTGCAATGTGTTGTCCTTCTCCTAGGTGAATAGACAAATAGTATTCTATCTACTCTATCCAAAACTGCTGTGTAAGAAGAGTGCGGAGGGCTAGTGTGGGACAAAGGGTTAGTATATATACGATTATAATTTTGCACGCACAAAAAACTGTAATGCATATTTCTACCCACTAAAAAATAATAGTGAACAGATATTAGCACCATTCGTCTGCTCAAACAAACAAAAAAACTTTCCATGCAGCACATTGTGCTTGATTATAACATCTTACTATAAGATCCCTTACATAAATTACCCACTTAAAGCTAAGGAGATCATGTTTAACTATCTGACATTTTAATATACCATTTAACATGATGTGTGCAATTCTGACATAGTGTGTAATTGAGTTTCAGCAGTGGGTCAGACGTATGTTTCCATTTCATCGGTTAGCAATATATAGTGTTAGCGATGTCTGTAATAGTGTAATTAGTACTGGTAATACCGACCAGCTTTCTGAAAGGTAACACAGTACCTTTTCAGTACCAGTATTCCATGCAACAGAAGTCTGCACAAACTTTACCAAAAATATTTGGTAAAACGTGGGACTATCTTATTGGTACAAGTTTCCGTACAACACAAATAAATAAATAATCGTGCTGCATACCTTATAAATCTGTGTTTCATCGTGCCCAAAATGACTCCAAATAAACCACAAAATATGGACATCCTTATCATGAATTCCATTCTCATGTGCGATAGCACTTGCTTCCTTTGTTTTGTACAACTCCAAAAAGTTGCAGGGTGATGATGAAAGTGTGGTCAGGCTAGGATCGTTAAGTGCAATGTGAGCGCAGGGGCAATGGGGAAGGGGGCAATTGTGCTGCGGCCCGGTACTAGGCAAGTGGGCCTAGTATGACTACACCCCTAATCCCCCTTTTCAGTGTTGTTGTTATATTACATTCCCACCAGTAGATGGAGACATTGATCTAGGAATGCTGTCCCTGTTGCCTCTTCCTGCAAACAGGCTATTGCTGCTTTGTAGAGATGCGGTTTGCTTTGTAGGAAGCACCACTGCATCTGTTATCACAGAGATGAAGGCAGGTAGTGCCTACCCCATTGGATATGTTCCATGCTTGTAGTGCATGCAGAGCCCATATACATACATGTATTGCATTTTTATACTTGTTCCAAGGTTGTGGGCTCTTATACAATTAGGCAGCTTCTTTGCAAAGCGCTTCTTTGTCCTCTTAATGGTGTTAATGTCTTCTGAAGATGGAGGGAGAAAGAACTTAAAGTACCAAACTGAACAAACTGATCATCTTTATTAGCACTAACTCTGCTCACGAAAGGTCGTCAGGTTAATACAGTGTATGGAAAATTCTGAAGATGAATAATATTTAATAGAATATAGCATTTATAATAAAATGACATTTAAAATTAAGGATTTTCCTATCGGTATTGAGAAGGGAGACTGTGTATATTTCACATAAATGAAAAGCCCATATTCCTTTGCTTTCACTGATTTAGTAGGTGATCATCTAATATTAGCTCATATTGGTTCATATTAACTTCTAAACATTTTTTGCTAGTGTGACATATCATTTTATTTCAGAGATGCTGAGAAAGCTGAAAACCCTGCCTACTGTTTATTTGCCAAACTTGAGTATTTGCATTTTGAACCATTTCTTTTTAAGCTGAGCTTCCAGAAGCTGAGAAATGGTTCTCCTTTGGTTATCATGGCCATATAGCTACTGCACAGCTTCCGTGAAGATCACCTGCATGAACTTGTGCTTTGTATGTTGCTGAATAGAGAGCCTGTTCAGATTTCCTTCCCTGCTGAGGTTGAGCTGTGTTATGCTCTTCCCAATAAACACACTATAAATACAATATACTCCCCAATAAAGACACACCCTCCTTTTTGCTGTTTGTTCCTATTCTGGGCCAGGAAGGGAGAACAGAAACCAGATTGGTTGCTATATATAATGTTATAGCTGTGTTCCTGTACTGCACTATAAATGCATACATCCACTGCTTTTGTGCTTTAAATGAAAATTAAAAATATACAAAAAAGGATTTTCATATTGTAAACATTCACTCTCACTGGCCAGAATGTCGTCCTCGATGCAGCACCAGCGCTGAGATGAGAGCCACTTATTCATCAAATGTATGTCGTGCTCCTTTTCATTTCAGAGAAACCTTGGAAGCGTGAAAATCATTGAGAATTATCCACATTATACTTTGTGAGAGGAGGTTTAACTATCTGTCAGTCATGCTAATGTCTGGTTGAAGACTGATGGTAATTTGGTTTCATCTGTTGGATCTCTAAGCACCATCTCCCTCTCTTACAGCAGGGTTGCAGCTGGCTGTTTTGAACACGTTTATTTTTGTTTGGCATTGTGGTGGCATGACAGTGTCACAGCTTAGAGGAGGACTCCAGCTCTTACAGGAGGACTCCAGCACAGTGCTGCCTCTAACGATTTTATTTTGGTGCCCTTTCAGCCCAGCCTCTCTCATCTTGTGTAATGTTTTACTTTTCTCTTGTCTTAATACTGTCTTTGCCTTGCACAAGATTGAATTTTTCGGTTTGTCAAGACTCGGGAGGCACTGGGTGCCAGCAGAGGTTCTAGACAGGGTCACGTTTAATACACGACATGTGGGTACGGGGCCACCGGTCTGATATTCGGATCGGTATCAGCACTAATCCATGCCTATTAAACGGATCGGGCATATGTGCCCAATCCATGTCTGAAACTTATTTAATTGTTGGCAGTCTGTAAAAAGATAGCTCCTATTTCATGTGAAAGCGATCTGCACAGTCAGTCGCGCGACAGCTGTTTCCCATTTTAGGGCTAACGCTGCCGCTCGGTCTGTTTGCCACTCAGCGGGTGCGAGCGCGCCGGCTTCTGCCTGCTGTGACGTCACCGGCATACCTTCTGCAGCAGCAGGAACGCACGAACATCAGATTAGAGGGCGGCAATCCGCACGTATTATACACGCGGAACAACAAGTAGCGCATCAGTTTGCAATCTTTTTTAACTGGGAAATCCCACTAAACAAGTGCGCGCAATTGTGCAAGACGACGCGAGCAATATGAATAAAGCAATGGATAACTTGGGAGTCGCTGGCTTGGGCTGTTTTGCGCACTCGCTGCAGCTTGTGATACACACGGGGGAGGCTGCTATCCTGTTGCCAGTGGGAGAAAAATCTACAGACAAGGTGGAACAGTACGTTATGTATGTTTCTGGTAGCCTAATTAACAAAGCTTTTTTAGCATTCATTTTTTTTCATTTGAATTTACTAGTTTAAAAAAAGTGCTCTGGTATCAGATCGATACTTATATCGGCCAATAACCTCTGTTCAGCTATTGGGATTGTATCATTACTGAAAATGTGGTATCAGTGTACCTCCAATGATAATATCAGCTGTTAAAGTTATGCAGTTATTATAATAATTTAAATAGAACTCTTATCGGATTCGAATCGACAGTGTATTGGAATTGTATCGGAACACAATAGTAAAGGGGGCCTACACTGCAGGGACAGCGGTTCTAGATGGGGCCATCTCCTTTGTCTCACTGATTGTCATTGGCACCACGAGAGCTGATAATAATTGCTTAGTGCATGATAGGGGTGTACATCATTGGCCCCAAAGTAATTTGTTTCAATTGTGATTATTTAGGGAACTATTTGATCCAATTGAAATCTTTCATTCATGTCACTATTTGATTTGATTTGATTTATTTTATTAATTATTTAATTTGGACACACATATTCATTGATGGTTATGGTGCAGGTGAATATGCACAGAATGTGGTTGCGGTCATGGTGCACTTAGGGCGTCCGCACACTTCACCCAGTTGCCTAATAAAAATAAAATAAAATAAAATTAATTAATTAATTTTATTTTTTTTATTAATTTGATTCAGACCTTTTTAACTTCACTGAAAAAAATTCTCAAATGTGGCCATGGGAACTAAATTTATATTAAGAGACTATTAATGGATCATATCGAAAGTAGGATCTCAGAACAGAACAGAATTTTTTTGATATTCTAAAAAAGCTAAAATAATTCAATTGGATTAAATTGTGTCCCTGCAGTAAACATGCTGAGGACTGAATAGTCACCCAAGGCCTAGTTTTATGTAGGAAGATCGACATTTATCTGCTTACCTGCTACATGCTGTTCACCATTTGTGCTCTGGATGTGCAGTGCAGCAAAGCTGAACAATGACCTCTAGTGGCCTGGACATCCACTATTTGAAGTGGCATGGAGCTTCTAGCTCCAATGGGGTTTAGTTGTTAGGACACTGTGTGTGCCCCTGACCTTCATTTCTGCTTGAAGGAGGTGTAGGTATGCACATTGCAAAATTTAAGAGAAAAGGTTCTTCTGCAGCTAAGGTTTATATTGTATTGCAAATAGGATTGTAAGAGAGGGATAAAAGGAGGAGCTACAGGAGTGCTCCATGGATGGATCCGTGTTCCATAGCAGCTGCTATCGCCGTAAAGCCGTTGGAACCTTTATCGCGAGAGGCACTTCATCAATAGCAAAAGAAAAGTATTCGGTAGAATGTTCAGTGGTTTCACTTAAATGCATTTAAATGGGAACTGCCAGGAAAGCACATAACGAATGTCAAAGTTCGGTTGCATGAACAATCCCCAAGTGTGGTCCCTCCCTTGCGCATAAACAGCCAATTTAATGGAGCGTGCTACAAGTCAAACAGCCAATCGTTCAACTGGTATGTGGTTCGTTTGTGCCATCTACATGTGACACTACAGAAATGCCATGAAATGAGGAGATGAGTGCAGAAGGTGTGGAGATTGTTGATGGAAAAAGGACTGGTCACCTTACCAGAACAACAGCGTTTTGGTTTTCCTTTTTTGTTTTTGATTTTTTTAAATCTGATTGATATCAAAACACCGCTGTGTGGAAAGTCTGCAGGAAAACTATCCCAGCCAAGAGCAGGAATACTGCAAAGCAATTATATAACCTTGTTGTTAAACCTTTTTCCCCACTTGGTCTTTATTAAAAATAGACCATTACAATTATCAGTAATTACTGATATCGACTGAAATGTAACATTTTACCATGATGGATGTTTCAGCTATATCGCCCAGCTTTAGCGTGTACCTTAGAAGCCACAATGTGAGAGACAGTTTTCAAGCAGCTAAATGTTTTGAACAAGGTAACTTCTTACCACTTGGCTACTACTAACTAAAAGGGGAGTTATTGTCGCTGAAGAGTTCAGTGAACCATATGTAAGTAGCTAGGGGCTAATGAGCAGCTGGTCCCTATCTCTCCAGGTATCCAGTGCAGTACAGCTCACCAGTGGCCGCCGGTGGCTGGGGGAGCCTTTCTGAATCCCTCCTGCAGATGGCTGTGTACCATCTGCTGTCTGCTTTTAGGTTTGAAAACCGGTTTGACCAATTCAGTGAAAAGAACTGGTTCAAATGAACGATTAGCCCACGAATCAGACATCTTTATCATTCACTTGGAGGGCTGTTTTTAGTGCAAGTGGTGTTTCCCGGTAAGACCGTATCACATTGCAGTTGGCAAAGTGCTTTTTTGTGTAATGAATGCTTTGCCAGACAGTAACTTTGCCCCTCCGTGGTGAGCGAGTGCTTTGCCCCTCCGTGGTGAGAGAGTGCTTTGCCCCTCCGTGGTGAGAGAGTGCTTTGCCCCTCCATGATGAGTGAGTGCTTGTGCTTTGCCCCTCCGTGGTGAGGGAGTGCTTTGCCCCTCCATGATGAGTGAGTGCTTGTGCTTTGCCCCTCCGTGGTGAGGGAGTGCTTTGCCCCTCCATGATGAGTGAGTGCTTGTGCTTTGCCCCTCCGTGGTGAGGGAGTGCTTTGCCCCTCCAT
>JAODKL010000041.1:332772-344855 GCA_026780765.1 Petrocephalus schoutedeni
GTGTTGAGTGAGTGCTTTGCCCCTCCGTGATGAGCGAGTGCTTTGCCCCTCCGTGTTGAGTGAGTGCTTTGCCCCTCCGTGATGAGCGAGTGCTTTGCCCCTCCGTGTTGAGTGAGTGCTTTGCCCCTCCGTGATGAGCGAGTGCTTTGCCCCTCCGTGTTGAGTGAGTGCTTTGCCCCTCTGTGATGAGCGAGTGCTGCTGTAAGCATGCCAGTGCTTTGCCACCGCCCCCCCGTGATGAGTCAGTGCTGTACTCAGTACCCTGCCCCCTCTGGGAGGAGTGAATTATTAAGGAAGCTATTGCAGAGTCTCACTCATGTTTAGCACTGTCTCTCCTCTCCTGAAATGTGGTACCTAATGTGTCTTTCCGATAGAATATGCTTAAGAATATATGTGCATACTGTGCATAAACATGGACACACATACTCATTGATGGTTATGGTGCAGGTGAATACGCACAGAATGTGGTTGCGGTCATGGTGCACTTAGGCTGTCCTCACACTTCACCCAGTTGCCTAGTGCCGTGCCAAGCATGATTGCCCCCATCCCCTCTCCCCCACTGGTGTGTGCTTACATTGCACTTCACGATCCTGGACTGAACACGCCTTTATCACCCTGCAGTTTTTTTGTGGTGAAGACATAGGAAGGAAGCACATTGCTTTTTAACTCCTTTTTGCATTATAAATATTCCAGTATTTATTGTAAGAAATAGCCAATTTTCCTATATCTTGCAGCCATAAAATTAAGTGTAAAATACGTACTACTACAAGATATCTAACAACCTACAATTCAACATTCAAAATGAGGTTGTAAAGCGATATTTGGCAGAACAAAGTACCAATATAAAGGGAGCAGTGGGTAGAATATAGAGAATGGTGCTGCAGTATTACAGAATCAGCAACTCACTGTGGAGGCAATGCGTGTAAAACATTTTATGCCACAACCTCATACAAACAAGTAAGACCAGAAACGAATGAGCCAACCAAGATGGATCTCTTGCACTGCCCCCTGGTGGACAACTTTTAATCCTAATGATTTCATATAAACTACGCATTGAAGTATGAGCAACAGCACCACTTGCATAGTAACAACGCGTGTAAACGCATGCATAGAGTTTAAACTGGAAAAGTGGATAAACGGCTTCCCTAGCTTCAATTCAGTGATTTATGTAAAGGGTCTTATAGCAAACAGGCTACAAAATTTTTCCATTTGCTCACTTTTTGCTCAAAGTTAGCACTAGTGCTTGTGGTCACCCAACCATTTGATGTTTGGCAATATACAGAGTTAGCAATGTCTGTAATAGTGTAAGTGGTACCACTACTAAAGAAATACCGAACAGCTTTCACAAATGTGGTACCACGGTACTTTTTCAGTACCGTTATCCAGTGTGACACAAGTCTGCGCAAAATCTGGGATATTTGGTAAAATGTACCAAAACATTTTCTTATTGGTACAGCACAAATAAATAAAAATACCTGTGTCCAACAGTATGTTGCATACTTTATAAACCTGTCATGACACCCAAAATGTCTCCAAATAAGCCATAAACTAGAGGGATTATTCATGAATTCCATTCTGCTGTGCGGTAGTGCTTCCATCCAGTTTTCTTCAACGCAAAAACGTTGCGCGGTGATGGCGAAAGTGCGGTCATGCCAGGGTCATTAAGTGTAATGTGAGCACAGGCCAGCAGGGGAGTGGGGAGTGTGGGCAATCGTGCCAGTGCGCGGCACAAGGCATCCGCGTTAAGTGTGAGTAAGCCCACAGAAATAGCCGCCTTCTTGGGATTTGCACATAAAAATGTCCTGCTGGCTGCGGTTCTGTGTTTGAAAACACCTGGTTAATGAGAGGTCAGAGGAGAATGGCCAGACTCGTTAAGGCTAACGGAAAGTGCAGTGTCTCTGAACACAGCCCTCTTCTGTCCTCGAGCGGCTCTGGGACAAAAAGGGGCCCTAGCTGGTACCACGAAGGTGTCCCTAACATAGTGGCCACTGAATGCTTGTACTTTTGCTGGCAAGAAATGCAAATATAGAAGCAGGTAGGCAGTGTGAAGTGTTTGTTAACGTGCTGTTTACTCGCAGGCGGGGTGAAGGGCCGCGTGGAGCGCGACTTAAGCCAAGCGAAAAAGGGGAAATAGCCGTTTGCCGCCCGTGGTCAAAACTCATAATGAAACACACTTTGTAAATTAAATGTCGTTAATTACTGTTCAGCTTGCAGCCCCGGCAGCTGTGTGTGGAGGGGGCCGGGGGTGGGGAGGGCTGTGGAAAGCAGACTGGCACCCCAGTCACTTCTGGCCGTCTCATTAAACCCTGCCCCTGGGTATTTTATGCCTTTTATGGGCAATTTAATGAACTGTTTATATTTGTAGCTTTCAGAGCTAGCACAATTATTTGTGCATGCTGGCTCCGCCACGTCCGCAGCCCGTGTGACAGGAGAGTGAGCAGCCAGTGCCACCTGATTGGGATTAATTATTCCTGCTGTGGGAGATGCTGACTGCATCAGTGCTGCAGAGATCAGCTGTGTTCCTCTAGTCTACTGCTCCTGCCCCCTACTGGAGGCCTCTCCTAACATTTTCACTTATGTTTCATTTCATTCCAAGCATGGTCCTATGACCCAGGGGGGAAAAAAAAAACCCAAAAACAAAATCTGTCTTTTTATCGGTTTTTTATTGAAATAAAGTCTGTGACTTTGTGTGATAAATTACTGCTTGATAACAATAATCGGTGATTTAATTTACACTTGGCGATTAACTATATGTTGTTGTAACACAAACCTGTGTTGCAAATAAGTCTTGCACAAGTTGATGTATGTATTATTTGTGTTGACAGAAGTGTTGATTTACATATGTAATGTACAGTGTAATGCTGGCATATAGAGCAGTCCTTTGATCCCTGTCAGCAAAGGGAAAATGTGCGTTTGACGTGTATTTGTATTTGACATGTAAACCTCAGTCCTCGGTTTGATGAGATATGTCTGTTTAAAAGGCAGACAGACCATTTTGCATAAAGCTAAGAAAGATCTTTGTACTTTTTTGTGCTTCCGGGAATAGAAGCAATTTCTCACCCAAGATTAAAAAATGTGACAAAAGGAAGACCTTTCAAAAGGATAAGAAAACTGTTTTCGCTTCCATGGCAGTGAGGTAAGTTATGAGAGTACTCATTCTCTCTGAATTTCAAAGTGCTGCAGGCCTGGTTTCATGTGCCTCTCCTCCGTTTTAATTTGAGACCTCTTGCGCCTTCCCTAAACAAGCGGAAGGATGAAGTTGTTCAAATAATTTTCTGTTGAAACTTTTCTGTTGGATTGATCATGAATTGCATTGATTTGATTTCCGTGCTTCCTGCGGGAGCATACTATACAGATTTGGCCAGCTTGTTGTTATGAGGGCTCTGAGTGCTCAGGCCCTTGTTGGGAGCAGCCTTAGCTTCCACAGCAGAATAGCGTGGCATCGGCTGGCTGCTGTCTGCTGTGAGTGCACAGTGCATGGTTACATGGGCTAAGCAGTCATCTTTCGCACTTATAGGATAAAGCCAGTGTTCTGGCCTGTCTTTCTTTACGCATCATTCAGAGTGACGTTACGCTGGCAAGCAAGCCATGCTCTCGGAAACATGAAGCCCCTCAGACAGACTGATTCAGTCCGGGCTGTTCATTCAAATCAAGTGTTTCCTGAAGCCTCATTTACGGGAAAAGCAGCATTCCTAAACTTACACCCTTTTGGGCAGAAGACTGAAATGGGACACATGGCAGCCAATAAGTGTCGTTTGTGGTTTTTCACGTCATGGAAACGTGTATTTGTCTGTCCAGACACTGTACACTGTCTTTTATAAATGGAACATGTTCTTTGTAACAAATGTCCTAAATGATGGCTTCAGAACCAGTGACACCCAAAATCCAGATCAACTTTTTTGGGGAAGATCTTTTGAATGTTATTTGTGTTGTTTTATCATTTTACGGTTTACATTAAAAGAGCAAAAATGGAACATTTACACGTTCTGTACATGTAAGATCATTGGATCTATTTTTCCTGAAAATTATTTGGAGATGAATTCTGCTTTATTGTCACGTGCATGTGTTTCCTATAATATTCGGCACTTTTGTGCTGGCTCCTCTCACAGAGTGTCACGGCGGCGTCCTGCTGAGAGCGGTGCAGTGCCTGTCATGGCCGCTGCTCTCACTCCCCTCACCGCCGCCATCCCTGCGCACAGCGCCGCATCCCGACTCGCTGTGACACAGACGAGCCGCTTCTAGGGGCCCCGAACCCGAATGGCTTGTCCCCTCATGTTAATTGTGGCTAAGAGCCCCGTGTGCTGATGGGCGCATGCACGGAAACGCGTTCGTTTACAGACGGGGTAAAGCGTGACGAACGGTAATGGGCACGGTGTGCGTGATCAGCGCGCTGTCTGCTCTCTGCGCACATCCAGAGAGCAGGGGAGGATGCTTCTGCCGTTCGCTAAATATAACCGTGCAGGGGGAGCACGTGTCAGGCCTGCTGCGTGGGGCGCGCGGGGGTGCTGTGCTGTCCCGCCCGACGCGTGCTTGTGCTGTCTATGCTGGGAGCAGGGCCTCGCCTTCCCTCTCTCTGAAGGGGCTTTATGTTTGTAAACAAGGCGGCCCCAAAGCCACAGTCTCCCCGGGCGCGTGGCAAGCTGTGCCTCTGGCCGCGTCCCGCCAGGCACTCCGAGGGGCACTGGGAGAGCCACGGCGAGGCGTGTTGGAACGCCAGTCTCCGAGCTGTGCGTGATGAATTATTCCGTGTGCTGCTCACATCGGCATTATCACAGGGCCATGACAGCTCCGAGCTGCCAGCACAGACGGGGCCGAGTGCACATTTATCTCATTTATTACTGCACAGTGATATTTCACCAGAGCATTGTCTACTTCTCTCTGCCTTTTTCTCACATTCTTCACATTTTATTTATTTAGTGGAAAAAGCGTTTTCTGTGATTATTTTCATTTTGGGGGGGGGGGGGCAGAGGCATGGGCCGTGCAGACACCCCGTCCCGCCAGGCTTTGGCAAGGCTCGGGCCCGCCTCCTCCGCTAGAGGGCCCTCGTGCCGCGTGAGTGTGAGTCATGTCCAGCACAGCCATGCTAATGCTTATTTTTGTTGTCGTCCCCCCCCACCCCCCCCACAGAAAAGGTCACGCATCGCCTACAGTGACGAGGTTCGCAACGAGCTGCTGGAGAGCGAGGGGGCCTCCTCCGAGAGCCAGGTAGGGTGCTAATCAGTGGGGCCCCGGCGAGTGGGCGGCCGCCTGGGGGCCGGGGCCCAGAGGCTTGCCGGCGCTGGTCCATTGGCATCAAGTGGAGCGGAAGCAACAATCTCAATGCAAAGCCTCTGTGTGAATGGGCCCCGCCTCCGTGGGCTGCTGGGGGGGGGGGCTGCAGCAAGTCGTGTTTTGTGTAATTGCACTGAATCTCTGGCAGTTGTCTTTTGGCGCCCCGGAGAACGACGCTGGGCCTTTGGACAGGGATCTGTGCTCTTGTCCCTGCTGCCGTCAGTCTGAGCTCAGTCACATGGCTCATACTTTATTACCAGTGTGATTAGGAGAGAGACATATCTCCCACCCGAAAGCTGTCAGGCACATCCTACATCTGTTTTCTACATCAGACTGACATATTAATCACAATGAGACGTCTAATTACAATTGGGCTTTAAATTACAATTGATTGATTGTGATGGCCGAGCGGTATGCCACAGATAGTACAATGTTCCTGCAGCATGGAGTTGAAGCACTGCTCCCTCATGGCGCTGTGTTTCGTGCAGCCCACTGCCCTTTCACATGTGCCGTGCTGTGTCCCGCTTGCGGTGGGAACAAGGCTGCGAAGGCTCTCTGCGTGAATTCGGAGAGTGCACGCTCGTTCACGATCAGCTGTCGTCCTGCAAAGTTGTCTTTTTTTTAATGTCCTCCCTATTACCATTTCAATAATGACCTCTACACAGCTCATCTTACAAACATATGTAGCCAGAGCTGGCAAGTGTAATTGATGTGCATATTCCATCCAAATTAGCCAGGCAATAAATAAATAAAATAAAATGTCATTGTCAGCTTTATTTATATGAAACTTGAAGGTTGGTCTGCTGTCGGAACTGCCTTAGAAAACCCATAAAAAACAGACACAAAGACAGACTAATTTTATATTATCAGTGTTTAGTGTATCAGTGTTTGTTTCTTATAAATCATTGCTCTGTGTGCATGTGTGTGTGTGTGTGTGTGTGTGTGTGTGTGTGTGTACGCGCAGATGTGCATTCATACAAGATGGTTAAAAAATATTTTTAGAAGTCCTTTAAATCCATTGAAAAGTAATTCCAACACTAACCATATTTGTGTAGCAGTTATTAAATAAAGAAACATTTAGTTATAATTGTGTAGTTTAGCTTTAGTATTTTGGTTATATTACAGTACATGGTAAAAAAATGTATATTTCAGTAAAGCAATTCTGTAGTCATACGGTATGCTTACAAAATGTAATCTTTTTTTTTAAAGGTGATTGAATGTATTGCCGTTTGCCGCTGCACCGGTCTGTAATTGGTGTTACTCTTCATTTGTCAGCTTTTACTTTTGAGCACACTGTTGCAATTCCCCAGCTCTGTCTGTATTCTGTACCTTTCACAAAACAAAACTATTTTAATTTTTGTCATCATATACATAAATACACACATGTATATATGTGTGTATATATATATATACATATGTGTATGTGTGTGTCTATATGTACATGTATATACATATACATCTCATCGCTCCATGTGTGTTTATATGTATGTATGTATATACATACACACAGAAACACTATAGGAATAAAAGCGAGTTTTGGCAGTTAAGATGTTACTTTTCCATGGCTGAACTAATAAATCTCTGGCTCGAAGTTTGCCTCATTTCGATTTTACAGACTTGGTCTCGCTCTGTGTAGAGTGCAGCAAACCTAGAGTGTTTTTTTCCTTCACGGAACGGAACGAAATGGAGGATATATAAAGAAGGCGGGGGCCGGGGGGTGGCTGAGTCGGTCAATCTAATTCCTGACGATCTGAAAGAGGTCAGGATCGCTTCCTATAGCCCTGGCTGAACAGATCATTACCAGACACAAATCTTTTCGTTACATGGCAAGGATTTATAACTAAATATATAGGGAGCCTTCATAAGTTCTGAAAATAGCGTGTTGGTCCTGCGATAATGTGCAAAGGCTAGTTTAATAGAGTTCGGCATTTATTCGTTATCTGTCCGCTGACAGAGACAGAATTGTCGCTATCGCTTTTTTTTTTTTTTTTTTTAATAATGTGCTGGTAGAGCGTCACACGCACTTTTTCCACAGGCACAGGCAGGCCATGGTTTCACCTGCCACACACACACTCGCATAGACATTCAGTGCACACAGAGAAACACACAGGCCATGGTTTTACCTGCCACACACACACTCGCACAGACACTCAGCACACACACAAACACACAGGCCATGGTTTCACCTGCCACACACACACTCGCATAGACATTCATCGCACACACAAACACACAGGCCATGGTTTCACCTGCCACACACACACTCGCATAGACATTCAGCACACACACAAACACACAGGCCATGGTTTCACCTGCCACACACACACTCGCATAGACATTCAGCGCACACACAAACACACATCATGGTTTCACCTGCCACACACACACTAGCATAGCACACACACACAGACATTCAGCCCACACACACACTAACACAGCACACAATAACACAACACACACACACAGACACTCAGCCCACACACATAGCACACACACTAACACAGCACACACAACAACACAACACGCACACAGCACACACACTAACACAGCGCACACACAGGCACTCAGCCCACACACACTAACACAACACACAGAACAACACAACACGCGCACACACACACACACACAGACACTTAGCCCACACACACAGCACACGCACTAACACAGCGCACACACAGGCACTCAGCCCACACACAGCACACACAATAACACAACACGCGCACACACACACACACAGACGCTCAGCCCACACACATAGCACACACACTAACACAGCACACACAATAACACAACACGCACACACACAGACGCTCAGCCCACACACACACACACACAGACACTCAGCCCACACACCCAGACAGCTCGCACACACAGCACACACAATAACAGAACACGCACACACACACACACACACACATGCTCTGCTGTGTAGTTTCCATTTCAGTGACAGCAGAAGGCTCCACCACTAGAGATTCTCCTGCTCTGCACCAGATTTAATGGGCAACAAAGGAAACCGATTAATATTTGTTTTGAATTACATTTGAAAGCAGAACATTTTAGTTGCATTTTTTTAAACACAGCTAGTTGTAAAGTCTGGTGGATCTAAATCAAGGCAAAATATGAAGTTTCATTGACATTATGCTTTGTGGTCTCCATGTCTTTGTCCAGAGCAGCTATTGCAATGCACCTATTATTCATATGAACGGATTTGTAACTATACAGAGAGAAAGGTCCTCTAAAGAGAACAGAACACAAAGCCCCCATATTCTTTCTGGCAGATACTTCATGAAGGCTTGTGGTCAGCCAAGCAGCACAAATAAGATAGAGGCAGTTTTGTTTGCTGTCTATTGAGAGTGGTGCGGGCCCCGGCGACCGTCCTCGGCAGAGCCGGGCCTCGCCAAGCTCTAAATAGCCACATCTGTAGTGTAGTCTTAAACTTTGGCCCTTTTAAACAATGCAGCTAATGTGGGTGTGATGACCTGAAAAATAAAAGGCAGTTTCCATCAGCAAAGTGCTGCATTTCTGGTGAGAAGGGCCTCCTCTTCTCCCGGGTACGTGCCTGTAGGTCTGAGAGAGGCACTTTGCCGGGCCGCCTTAGCTGCTGGACATTAATCGTTATCTTTGAACATTTTTGAATGATCAGCCATGATCAAGACTTTAGGTGGTCAGTAACACATTGAGGCTGTCAAATGGGGTCACTAGTGCCCTACCTACGGTTCCCTTTCTGACGACGCTCTGCTGATTGCCAACTCCCTGTCGCTTGTCTGCCGCAGTGAGTCTGCGATCGGTCCCCCTGCTGCAGACTGTGAGCGAGCTTCTCATTGACGTCTCAGTGATGCGTTTGTTTCGTAGCCAAGGCTCAGCTGCCGTCACCCCTGGAGCTCTGGGGAATTCCCAGGGCTGGCGTGCCCGTGTTGAGGACTGAGTGACTGTCTCCCAGTTCAGCTATATCTCATCTGCTGTTTATCACTGAGAATGGAGCAGATATGACTACTCAAGCTGATCTGTCCTCAGCACCTGCAGTCTGGGCTGCTTTGTGGGCGCAGCCCCCCCAGCCTCTGCCATGCTAACATTTTAGCGTTCATTCATAATCACTCTCGCTATAATCGCTCTTTAGCATCTGCAGTCCATGCTGCTCTTTGGGCAGCGTCACAAGCGAGGCGAGAGTCGTCCTCTGCCACGCTAATATTTTTGCATTAATTTCGCTCTCCTTTTTTCTGGGACCGGGTTTATAATTTATGATCCAAGCCCTGCCTCTTTCTGATACATTAGCAAATTATAAAAGTAGAAAAATTGAGAATGACCAAACAGCAGCGAGAGAGATGAGAAGCTGAGATGATGATGGCCTGCAGGCTTGCCTCAGATCTGCTAACCTTTAATCTCTCAGAAGAAATGGAGATTAAAAAATCACCTGCAACCACTGACAAATTAACAAACTTGTTCTTCTTCCCTCTTGCAAAATGCGGCTATCTTTGTGCATGTGGTGCTGACGATGACTCCCCTGCCTGCCTCTTTAAATGAACAATGAACTTGGCTTTAAACAAACTAGTCATTATATTGTGTTTTGTTAAGCCAAACTATAGGCCTGTGACAAGCTTTAAAAAAGCAATGATCATCTTGTCTGCTTTGATATTTAACCAATTTTACAAAATGATTGTGACCGATAATTTGTTTCTATAAAAATAAACACATTAACACATTTATTCACATTAAATGTGAATTATTATTTACACACTATAGTTGACCTGGTAAATAAATACGTATATATGTTATAGCAGTCACAATTACTCGATTAGGTTCGATTACTCTATTTTTAATTTTTTATTATTTTTTTCTTTTAAATACGTTGATTAAAAGTTTCCTTATCGATTACTCTGCAATATGGTGGAAAAGAGACGCCATATACCGGACGAGGGACTAGATGAAGAGCGAATGCATCATTTGTGTGGAAGCACTTCACAGTAACAGTGAATGAGGATGCAGTCATGTCAGTGCTGCAAAGCAGAACAAAAATACCACCAGCGAGCGAGCGCAGTCTTAAAGAGGACATTCGGGTTTGACGGACTCACCCGCTAATGCAAAGTCAGCCATACATATGTACCATTTAGCTTCTCGTAGCCTAATCTGTTTTTGTCATTACTTTTACTTAAATCATTTAGCTTAATTTACTTTTTGAGAGGACAGTATGTCAGAATAATCCCTGCTTAAACGAAGGTTAGCCCAGTCACAAGAACCTATAGACTATTTATAAGGTAATGAAACATTTGCACTGCATGTAAATGCATATGCAGACTTGCCTGGAATTGAATATCTCACGCCAACCAGCTAACCAATGTTGGCAACCCTGCGGTCTGCCTGTGAGTCCAACAGCATGGGCGCAAATAATTCCGAGTGGCTCGGACTGCACATTCACAGCCCGCATTGACAGATGTCATTTCAAATTTTACGTATACTAGATAATGCTGAAAATCAGCCGTCGTTAAAATCGCAGAGCGTGCTAATAGTTTCGTTTCCTAAGACGGTAAAAATGTTTTTGTGCAGCTTATTGATGGCCTCAGATCAGCTGACTGTCGCGGTGATGTGACTGTGACATGGTGTCGGCATCATGCCTGTCAGACTGGCGCTGTGTGTGTGCAGCATGTCCACTCCGCATCCTCCTGTCTCCTTACACTGCCCAACAACAAGGCCACTTAAGTAGATTGGAGGGAGTGTCTGCCCTGCAATCGGCTCCTTCCCCTATCAGGTCTGCTCTCCGCCTCCTGCTGATTGCAACAGATATTATTATTATTATTATTATTATTATTATTATTAACTTTTTATTATGTTGATTATTATTGATTATATTATATTTCTTCAAATGAATCAGTAGATTTCTAGATTATTAATACAATGGCAGCCCTACTATATGCATAGATGTTGGCATGCTAGTGCTCTTGTAGCTGTCTCTGTGTAATGACGTTTAAGCGGCTGCCTGCGCCGCATGTGCTGGCTGTGTGCTCGCTGTGTGATCGCTGGAGGTGTGCAGGAGTGCGGGAAGCGCGGCCCGCCCTGCGCGGCGTACCCCGGGCTGGCGGGCCCTGCTCCCGCTGCCGTCTTCGCCACCGCCGCCTTCGCTGCCATTCCTGGGGATTCTTCCTTTTCTTCTTTGCCATATCGAGTGTTGTGATGTGACTCTGATTTTGATTTCCGCCTTGATGATGATACTTTAGATGCAGCCGGGAGAGATCCAGCCCCTCTGTCTTTGTTTAATGTGACAGGGAAGAAGTTGATCTTTGTTTGTTCAAAACTCCGCATGAATCTGTGTTTAGCTTCGTTTAATGTGTTTGTCTGTGATTTCTAAATGCTAAACATGCAAACAGATAAATCGTCAAGGTTAATTCCGTACCCTGCTGCATGACTGATCTCTCTGCTGCCATGTCTTTGCTTTTTATCTCTCTCTTTCCCTCTTTCTCTCTGTGTGCTCGCTTCCCTTGTCAGCTGATAAAGTTGCGTGAGGAGGTAAGTGCTTCCACTGTACCTCTCTCACTCCTTGATTCTCTTTAGTGTGTTATGAGGAACACCAGGCTTCTCTGTGCCCCCCGCCCCACCAGTGGGGTATCAGGCTGGCCAGTGCACTGTGCCCCTGGCTGAGGATCCCCTGCCCTGTCCATGCCCCCCCATGAGGTTATCAGGCTGGCCAGTGCACTGTGCCCCTGGCTGAGGATCCCCTGCCCTGTCCATGCCCCCCCATGAGGTTATCAGGCTGGCCAGTGCACTGTGCCCCTGGCTGAGGATCCCCTGCCCTGTCCATGCCCCCCCATGAGGTTATCAGG
>JAODKL010000041.1:357763-377310 GCA_026780765.1 Petrocephalus schoutedeni
GCCGGCTCTAGCTATAGGCGCGAACGAGGCCGGCTCTAGCTATAGGCGCGAACGAGGCCGGCTCTAGCTATAGGCGCCAACGGGGCCGGCTCTAGCTATAGGCACGAACGAGGCCGGCTCTAGCTATAGGCAGAAACGGGGCCGGCTCTAGCTATAGGCGCCAACGGGACCGGCTCTAGCTATAGGCAGAAACGGGGCCGGCTCTAGCTATAGGTGGAAATCAGACCGGCTGCAGCTGTAGATGGAGATGGGACTTGCTTTACAGGGCTGGTTCTTGCTATTGGCAGAAACGGAATCGGCTCTAACTATAGGAGGAAATGGGGCCCACTCCAGCTATAGGAGGACACGAGGTCGGCTCCAGCCATAGGCTGAAACTGGGCCGGCTCTAGCTGTAGGGAGAATAGGCTGCTGCTTAGGGCCCCGAGGTACCTGCACTGCAGAGGAAGTGAAATGATCATCAGTTTTCTTGGTAGGGGGGCCTCCCAAGTAAAGCTTTGTCTAGGGCCCCTGAAATGGTACATCCGGTCCTAGATCACACAGAGGCTACCCACACCCAGGAATGTACTCGCACTGTGGAAGAGCCCAGAAGGATGCACAGAGCCGGGATGCTGTAAGCAGTCACCCTGTTGAAGTGGCGCTGGGTGGGGGGTAAACAAGGCAGTTTGTCTCCCAACAAAACAGCCGCTGCAGCGACCTTTGGGTGACTCAAGTGGGGGGGGGGGGATACAGAGGAGCTGTGTTTAATAAAATGTTTTAGAAGGAAATGGGAGACAAAAGGAAGGAGCGGCGCCCCCATGGGCAGCACCTCACTGACGCATTAAAGAGCTGACAGATCAGAGGGAGCCAGATTTCAAACCCGGCTCAAACGAGCCGAACGGGACGGGAGCCGGGCGCTGAGTGCAGGGAGAGACACGCCGGTGACAGCCGATTGACGGCGCTCAGGACACGCTCCCTGGGACGGGACATGTGCTCCACTCTGGGCCCTGCCCCACTTTGCCTTCCACCTGGCTCAGGGGCCCACACAATGCTGGGGCCCGTCATGCTCTGCCTTCTGCTCAGCTCTACCTTCCACCCGGCTCTGGGGCCTACCTGATTCTGGGCCTCACCCTGCTCTGCCTTCTGCTGAGCTCTACCTTCCACCCGGCTCTGGGGCCTACCTGATTCTGGGGCCTGTCCTGCTCTGCCTTCTGCTCGGCTCTACCTTCCACCCGGCTCTGGGGCCTACCTGATTCTGGGGCCTGTCCTGCGCTGCCTTCCGCTGAGCTCTACCTTCCACCCAGCTCTGGGGCCTACCTGATTCTGGGGCCTGTCCTGCTCTGCCTTCTGCTCAGCTCTACCTTCCACCCGGCTCTGGGGCCTACCTGATTCTGGGCCCCACCCTGCTCTGCCTTCCGCTGAGCTCTACCTTCCACCCGGCTCTGGGGCCTACCTGATTCTGGGCCCTGTCCTGCTCTGCCTTCTGCTCGGCTCTACCTTCCACCCGGCTCTGGGGCCTATCTGATTCTGGGGCCTGTCCTGCTCTGCCTTCTGCCCGGCTCTACCTTCCACCCGGCTCTGGGGCCTATCTGATTCTGGGGCCTGTCCTGCTCTGCCTTCTGCTCCGCTCTACCTTCCACCCGGCTCTGGGGCCCACACAATCCTGGGGCCCGCCCAACTCAATCTTTTGCTCGTCCCCCCGGCTCTGCCCCCCCACACCCATGGTAGCGGGACACCTGGACAGATGAAACGGCTGCACTGCAAATTCAGCTGGTCTGTCCATCTGTCGGATAGTGGGGGAGCTCTGGGCAAGTGGGGGGGGGGTGGAAGAGGCTGAAGTCCGAGGTGTCCACTGCAGGTCAGGATCTGCCACAAATGGGTCAGCACTAGCTAGAATTCCAGCTCGTCTAAATGATCTTTTTAAATCACTTCATGCGCATCTCTTGAATGCATGGGCCTTTTAAATACATTGCCTCAAATCATGTATAACCTCACAGAAATGCATACATCAAAACAGTATTCTTAAAAAAAAAGCTTTCTCATATAGAGCTTCATTTTAATCCACAAACGCTGCCATCTGTGTATAATTAAAAGTGAGACATCCTTGGAGGAGAGCTATTGCATAAATTAGCTGAAATTATGTTGACTTTTTTTTTTATTTGTACAAAGGCAACCTTGAAGACTCAAAAAAGTGTTAAACCTCCATGTGGAGCAGAGTTACCTTTTTAATTCAGAGCATGCAGCTGCAGTTCCTCTCTTCCGCAGACAGGCTGTGCCCTTGAGCCACGGTACACAGACCCAGTGGCTCCCCGAATGCCGTACCGTGTGAAGCATCAGCTCAGGGTCACTCCACATTTCACACATGCTTAAATCCTCCATGCCCACAGTGAGCTGCAGAGGGAAGTGCAGCTTCCTGCTGGCTTTTCCGTGTGTGCCCGTGTCGGGCCGTCAGTGCACGTGACTGTCTGTGTGCATTGCGTATGTGTGCCCGAGTCGGGCCGTCAGTGCACGTGACTGTCTGTGTGCGTTGCGTGTGTGTGCCCATGTCGGGCCGTCAGTGCACGTGACTGTCTGTGTGCGTTGCGTGTGTGTGCCTTTTCAGCCCCTTTTTAGCATTTTGTCTGGTGCCCTTATCAGCTTTATACATGTAAATGTTGAAAGATGTGCATTTCAAACATTTGTCTGTTCAGTAATTTGCCCCGGAGTTGGCACGGGGGCTGCATACACTGTGTGTCCTCCGGCCAGGCGTGAAGAGGGTGCTTTGGACTGCCTTTCGGGCCAGCAGAGCTTACAGTGTGTCGCGCTCAGGCAGCGTCAGGGCTGACGGATATGAAAGGGTGCAAACGCCGCTCTTCCTGGGCGGGGAGTGACGCACTCCTAACTTCCTACATGTCTGAGTACTCCTTTGTAAAATCAGTAGAAGTTTTGCGTAATGGTGAGGGACCGCTCCTACCTTTGGGCGAAAGAAAGCCGTGTAGACCCCAGTGCGTCATGTGGTTAGCCGGGTTAAATCAGATGGCTGCTTTCTCTGCTGTGTGTGTGTGACAGTGAATGGCAGTGAGCAGGGGACCGTGCCAGGCCTGTCCTGAGAAGGAGGAGAGACCTCACCCAGACCTCGCAGGAGTGCAGCTCCCGCCCGCACGTTTATACGCCTGTGCAGCAGCAGCTGACACGTAGGCACACGTGCGGCACCGACGCCGTATATGTTTGCAGTAATTATCTTCTTGGCTCTTCTTTCATACCATCCAGGGATGCTTGCAAGGAGAGGCAGCTTTCAGACACAAAGAGCATGTGATTAAGATCTTTACAATTACACACATGGAGCTGTGCTTCTGTCAGCGCATAAACAGGCACGGGCGACACCCTTCAAGGTGACCGCAGCCTTGTTTCTCTTCCTCTAGCTCTTCCTAACGGAGTATGTTGGTTTTGTTATATTAATAAAAGCACAATATGACCATTCATATTCTTCCCAGGTTCGGTTTATGTGTTGCTTCGTGCTGAAAGACAGCTATGTCTCCACTGACATTCAGGGGTCATGGATCTAAAATTCATTTACACTGGTGATCTTTGTCATGGATTTGATACAGCCATTAATTCACTCAGTATTCAGTTGATGTTAGTGAGCTGTTGGTGGAGCAGCAGTTAATTTACTCGGTACTGATTGGACGGTAGCATGCTGTTGGTAGCGCTGATAATTTACTCGTTACCGAGAAGACGTCAGCATAGTCTAGTTAGAGCAGTTAATTTACTTGTTATCAAATGGACTTTAGTGTCGTGTTGATAGAGCAGTTAATCTACTTGTTACTGAATAGACGTCAGCATAGTGTTAGCAGAGCAATTAATTTACTCGTTACTGAATTGACGGTAGCATGGTGCTAGTATAGCAGTTAATTGACTTGTTATTGATGGAATGTTAGAGTGGTGTTGGAAGAGCAGTTAATTTACTTGTCACCGGATGAGCGTCAGCCTGGTGTTAGAGCAGTTAATGTACTCTTTACTGCATAGAAGTTAGAGTGGTGTTGGTAGAGCAGTTTATTTACTTGTTTCTGAATTAATATTAATATGGTTTTAGTGGAGCCACCATTTGCTTTCCTGTAAATTGATAGTTGTAGTAGAGCCACTCAGTCTTCTCACTGATTAAAGGATAATTTTAGACCAGATCTTTAATTTAGATTTAATTCTAAATTCTGCTTGCATGTAGACCTGGTTTCTGGGCCTGGCGCTATGTACGCCACCTGGATTTATTTGGATCAGCAGAGTCCCTTGCTAGGCCCAGGTTGCCCGTGAGGACCTGACTGAGCAGAAGGCCTTCCTCAGAACTGGCACCTGAGCCTCTCCCAGCGTGGGACAGCCTTCATGCCCCCCCCTACTCCCTCCTTCCCCTCATCCCTCGCTCTCTGGCCAGGTTGTGTCCTACTTTTGCCCCGTGGCATTTGAGGAGAGTCCGCTTTGATTCCCTGTATTTGGACACATCTAGGATGCTTCTTTACATATACATTTCACTGATGGTAGTGGAGTTCATGTTTGTAGTTTTTAGACTGGTGTCTGCCCTTGGTTTGTTGCTTGCTGTAGTTTGTGTATTTCGTCGGCCTGTTTCTGATGGTGCGGTGGCCTTCCTCTCCCAGGTGGTTGTAGGAGCAACTTTGTCATGGGCTCCTCTTCCCAAGCGGCGTTATGGGCGGGCTCATGCCCCCCAGGCACCTGCCACCTTTTGTACCATCCCGCTTCAGAGTATCAATTAGACAATTGCATTTCGATGGTTCAGCCCAGTCCAAGAGATTAAATCCCTTAAATTCTTCAAATTGGTGTTTTATTAGTACATGTCCTCATGCCTGCTAGGGCCTATCATTGGAAAGCTAGGGATTCCGTGTAAAGGCAAGTGCCTGACTGATCGATCCGACTGGATCTTTGGAATTGGGCCGAAGCGACTTTCTTATTTGATATATTATTTATATCTAGCCTATTATTAGGTATGTTCTATCTGGCCGTTTGAGAGGCTGGGTTCACTGAGTGTTAGTTAATCATCACCATTAGACATGGTGATAAATACCTGCTTTGTAAACTGCTCTAATGAAGTTTGCCATTTTTGTGGGCAAACTCCCATGTGGCTTAAAGTCTTCATATCAAAGGACATGTTGTCAACCGGGGGGGTGGGACTCCCACATGATGGGGGGAGTCTTCACTGCTCTGTGATGATGCTTTTAGCATGACGTCAATTAGTCGTTGATCGACCTTGACGACATGGGCTTGGAGAAGTGCAGGAAAAAGAGAATAGTGTAGCAAAAGCTGAGCACATGGAATTTGTTTGTACCTTGATTACACTCAGTGCAGTATTGAATACCTTTTTGCTTGTGTCTCCATATTTCTGTCTCTGAAAATCTGATTGATAACTGCTAGTCTTTTGTCTAATACCGCTGGTTGTGGTGGTGAAACTTTCCAGCACTAGGGTTGCCAGCTCCCACATCTGGCATGGCTTTAAGACACACTCTTAGGGGGTGTCTCACACTCATGCAAGAAATCTTATGGCAAATCTATATTATTTCATTATAGACCTGAAATTAGCTACATTAAAAGCATCGGGGTAGTTAGCAAACCCAGACAGACTACAGGCTAATACAACTGTTACATACATAACAATGTGTTTGCATGTGTGTGCCGATTTCTCTCGAATTGAAAATCTCACACAAGCAAGCTGACCAAAGCTGGCAATCCTGCAGCTCATATTAACATAAAAACGCTACATTGTTTCTAATCTGTGGAAAATGACCAGATTTAATAATGAATTATAAACATGTCACAAGTCATATAAATAAACTATAAGTAAAAGCTATGCCCCTTTTGATCCCAATCAATCCCCCAAATAACTAACAAATAATTAAAGGGCAGTCTACCCCAGTACTGAAAACGATATTTTTTAGATGAGCTTTAGTGCTGTCTATCCATCTAGGTCAGGGGTATCAAACTCCAGTCCTGGAGGGCCAGTGTCCTGTGTAGCTTAGTTCTTTCCCTGTTCCACCACAAATGAATGAGCTGAAGAGCTGTGTGGTAATTAGCACAAGGAGCTGTGAGGAGTTGAATCAGGTGCGTTAAATGAAGGTAAACCCAAAACTGTGCAGGGCTCCAGCCCTCCAGGACTGGAGTTTGACACCCCTGATCTAGGTTGTTCTACTGGGCAATGCCTAGTTTTGGATATATTGGCCATAGAAATATTGGGCTGCTCTTGAATATAATGGGAGCGAATGATATTCTTTCTGTGGTGATTAAAGCACCAGAAAAATAAATTACAAAAATTCAATAGCAGTGTCTTCTACTGAACTCCACACACCAGTTGTAGCACTGAGCAAAAGGTATCGTTGGGATGCTCGTATCTTCTGCGCAGTGATATGCTTATTGTGCGAAGTTCAGTCCCATTGCATTCAATATTTTAAATGGATAGCACTGAAGCCCCTCTAAAACCATAATCCTTTTCAGTTTTGGAGTGCACTGCCCCTTTAACAAAATGACTTGATTATTTTTGTAGGTGGTGATGTATTCCTGTTGTGTGGTGAGGAAGTGGCACACGAAAGTTACGAGTTAAGAGCTATGAAAGTTTCTGGTTGATATGTCCTAGGAACTAGGTTCCTGAACTTTACAGACTTACAGGTTGGATCTTGTGTGAGGTTTTATTTCCCAAGTGTTACATTGGCATTAAAATTTTTCGAAATGGAAGTTGTAGCATACCAGTGTTATTGTTACATAAATTGTTGCTGCCGAGTTGCAGCTTGTTGTTATTTCTACTTGATTCTGTTCACTGCAAACGCTATGTGTACGGGGTGTCTGTTGTTAGCTTATGAGTTAAGTTGAGAAAACAGATTTTTGCTTAGTACAAACCGTTCCCTTCTCCTGTGGTTTTATCAACGATGCCATCAGCAGTAAGTCGATGTCGACTCAACCTTCATGACATACAGTAATTGTTTAACTGTTTAAATCTTCACACAGGTGTAAAACTATGGGATCATGCCCGTCAAAGTGTACTGTATTAGCCATTTAAAAACTTGCTAAACTAACCCCAGTATTTACAGTTACCATGCAATATACTCCAGCATTTTTGACTCAACCACTTGGATACCTTGTATAGCTAATAAACATCTCATTCACTTGTTTAATTGACTTAATCAAGCAATTAATTAAGTGAGCTGGTGGTGAAATTTAATGCATGAGGTGCCCCTGAAGAGAGGTTTGGGAACTGAAGTGATGTTCATCTAGCCACCCAGTGAGATATCAGTAACTTTTTGGAGAACAAGAAATTCTTACTAGTTTTTATCGTGTTGCTTTTAATTTGCATATATAATACCCCCTCCTGCCGCCAGGTGTTCAGCTGCTGCTCAGACCTTTGGCATCCACAGCTGTCTGTAGTACTCTAGCCATGGAATGTTTTTCGCTATATTCACATTGCCTTTCATTTATCTTATAAAGCATAACGGTACATCACAGGCTGAGGTTAGGCTCAGGGTTAGAGTATCAGGGCTAGGGTAAAGCTTCTTCCGAGACAGAGAGGCGGGATTTTTCCCAGTGACAGGTGTGGCTGTGCAGTCATATAGGGCCTCTACCCCTAGGCCCCAGAAAGAAAAGAATCGTTACACCCCTAATTGATATCTCCCTCACTGTCACTGTGAATGAATACTTTACGAATCAATTGGGAAAATCCATCTTACTGATTCAGTGTTCTGTTTGAAACATGCACCTCCTGTTGTACTCAGGCTGGAGAGCCTCTTGAAGGGCACCCAGTGTCCACAGGCCCCAGGGCCATTGCAGCTGCTTTCCTTCTGCAGGGCCCCAGTTTCAGAGAGTGGTCCATCCCCAGTGCAGGGAGTGCCAGCGGGGCACCACAGCCTGTGAGGACACCACAGCGCCCCCTATGGAGGGGGAGGTCCGCGTGCAGAAGCAGATGGGTATGCGGAGCGGCTCTGCGTGTGCGGCCCTGCACCAGCATTAGCATAAAGGCGGTGGCGCTTTGTTTGGAATTCTCAAAGGTGCATCAGGCGCGCTGCTTAACGCACTGTGACAGAGGTGATGTCTGAATGAATCATTCATGCTCTCTCACATGACCGTTCCCTGAAAAATTCATAACACGATGTATTTTTTTTTTCTTTCTGATTAGAGTACGAGCATTGTGTGCATGTTTAGTTGTGGCCCATAGAGGGTTATCTTTGTGTCCTAAAACGAAGCGGCCCTTGTTGACGTCTACCTACCTTGCTGCCACCGCAGGTCATGCACGCTTGTGAATATTGTGCTGTGTGTCAGGAATATAATGCTTGTGTTTTCATTAAATTCTTATGCTCATTGCGTCTTGCTTTCCATAATAATAGTTGCATTGCTGGGTAGTCCTCCGACCTGAAGATGGGGGTACACCCTCATCAGTATATGAGTATCGTTTTTTATGCACAAGGATCACAAAAAAATAGTGAACTGCATGAACTGTATTTTTTTCCTTAATTCTGATTTACCTTTGACGTGCCTTCTTTTTAATGTAAACAGTAAATTTCTCATATCTGAATTTGTGATTGGCTGTTGCTGTTGCCTCACAACTCCAGGTTTGGGGGGGTTAAATTCCGCCTCCAGAGAGCTATATGCAGTTTGAATTTGGCTGCTCTGGCTGCCTCCCTCAATCCAAGAAAACACAGTGAGACTTAGTGGCATCTGTCTGTTGCTCACAGTGTGCAAGTTCTGGTGTTCTGTGTGACAACCTGTATGCGGTGTGCCCCTGCTGTCTGCTCTGTGCTGCCTGATTTCCCATCCACGGTGTCCCCCTGCTGTCTGCACTGCGTTTCCTGAATTTCCGTCCGCAGTGTCCCCATGCTGTCTGCACTGTGCTGCCTGATTTCCCATTCACAGTGTCCCCTTACCATCTGTACTGCGTTTCCTGATTTCCCGTCCACGGTGTCCCCCTGCCGTCTGCACTGTGCTGCCTGACTTCCCGTCCCCTGTGTCCCCCTGCCATCTGTACTGCGTTTTCTGATTTCCCATCCGCGGTGTCCCCCTGCCGTCTGCACTGTGTTTCCTGATTTCCCATCCGCGCTGTCCCCCTGCCGTCTGCACTGTGCTGCCTGATTTTCCGTCCACGGTGTCCCCCTGCCATCTGCACTGTGTTTCCTGATTTCCCATCTGCGGTGTCCCCATGCTGTCTGCACTGTGCTGCCTGACTTCCCATCCCCTGTGTCCCCCTGCCATCTGTACTGTGTTTCCTGATTTCCCGTCCAAGGTGTCCCCCTGCCGTCTGCACTGTGTTTCCTGATTTCCCATCCGCGCTGTCCCCATGCCATCTGCACTGTGCTGCCTGACTTCCCATCCGCGGAGTCACCCTGCCGTCTGCACTGTGCTGTCTTGTCTATGAAATGAACACACTCTCTGTAGCACATTTGTTCCGTGCCCTGATTGTTCCACGATTTCCCCAACTTGCTGTCTGCTCTCTGATTCATCCGTGGTCGCCCCACTCCCTGCATCTGCTCTGCCACTGGTCTTCCACAGCCTCTGTGCCCTGGTGCTAATTGAGATGAGCCTTTTCCTGACAGGAGAGGGAGGCTATTGAACCAAGCAGGTTTGCTTTCTCTAGAGAGAAGGAGGGTATTAGGGAAGGAGTTTCAATTAGGCAGATGGATGGTGAAGATGAGCGGCATCTCCCTCTCCTGAGCTCCCTACAGCGCTCCTCCTCCTCTGTCTCTGTATGGCTCCCAGCCTTCCGACCCAGCGGCTGATTGCAGTGCTTCTGGACCTGGGCCACTCTGTGTGGAGTGACCAAAACCTTGAGCAGTCCCCACGTCGCCGCGTACCTCCATCATTCTTAGCCTCCGCTGCTTGGCCTTTTGTCCACGTTCACCCAGTTTTACCCATTTAAACTGTATGTTTCACTGGCAGCCACTTTACCTTAAATAATATGCTAAAGGGTCCAAAGGCAGGAGAAGTCAAACCAGCTTGGGAAAATTCGAGAGGGCAGAGAGCAGACAGATAGTTTCTGGCCATCAGTTGATGCTGTGAAAATATGACCTTACCTTGGCCATTTTATCAGTTTACAGTTTACGGGTACAGGCGGCGGTGTGAGCAGT
The DNA here is from genome assembly GCA_026780765.1 of Petrocephalus schoutedeni. NCBI lineage: Eukaryota > Metazoa > Chordata > Actinopteri > Osteoglossiformes > Mormyridae > Petrocephalus > Petrocephalus schoutedeni. The sequence goes on from JAODKL010000041.1 coordinate 367,822, forward strand.
GATCGGGCCCCTGAGTACAACCAGAGGGAGTGTCAGCAGTAACTGGGCCCCAGATACAGACGGAGGGGGTGTCTATGGTGATTGGGCCCCTGGGTACAAACAGAGGGAGTGTCCGTGGCAACCGGGTCCTGGGTACAGATGGAGGGGGTGTCAGGGGCGACTGGGTCCCGGGTACAAATGGAGGGGGTGTTGGCTGTGACCGGGCCTCAGGTACGGGCAGCATGGCTATCAGCGGTGACCGGGTCCTGGGTACAGATGGAGGGGGCGTCGGAGGCGACTGTGTCCCGGGTACAGGCGGAGGGGTTGTCACGGGCGACCGGGTCCCGGGTTCAGGCGGAGGGGGTGTCGGCACTGACCGTGCCCCGGGTACAGGCAGAGGGGATGTCACGGGCGAACGGGTCCCGGGTACAGGCGGAGGGGGTGTCGGCACTGACTGTGCCCCGGGTACAGGCGGAGGGGTTGTCGCGGGTGACCGGGTCCCGGGTACAGGCGGAGGGGTTGTTGCGGGCGACCGGGTCCCAGGTACAGGCGGAGGGGTGTCGGGGGTGACCGGGCCCTGGGTGTTCGCTCAAGGCTCTATTCCCAGTTCTCAGGTAGCACATGGCCATGATCTCCAGAAGCACCAAAGCTGCCTCTGAACGGCGGCTCTGTCCCAGCCTGGGGAGCTCATTAAAGCCACTCACCCTGACATGCATTTAATCCATTTTTCATACACAGATGTATAAAAACATGGCTAATTTCAGCTTGCAGTCTAATGTTTAGTTTTGGATTGAGTGGCGCTGCTCTTGCTGCAGGATGGGACGTATAGCTGCAAGGCCTCATTGGAAACCTGCTGATGCACCTCTCATGTGCGCTAGGGCACTGACAGCTGGTCCTGCTTTACCATGTGTGTGTATCGCTGTGCAGTGCTGTGTTTGTGTTCTGTTTGTCTCTCTCTCCATGTGTGTGTCTATCTGTAAAACAATCTCTAGCCTTCTCTGAGAGTCTTGCTGCTAGCTTTCTGGGGTTGCCTCCCACCCGGCTGTGCCAGCCTCGCCCTGCCCCCCATGCCCCAGCCCGCTGGCCCCTGTCAGCACTGGCTCTGGCTGGTCAGGTCCTGGCAAGGCGTGGGGCTGTCACGCGTCAACATCCATTAGGCTCACAGCACGGCTGGCAGGGACAGGCACCATCGCTTTTAACCCTTTCAGGCCCGTGGGGGGTGGTGGGGAGCCTGAGGGAGCCACGCTGTGTGCTCGTCTTTCTGTGCGCAGGAGGAAGGTGGCGCTGTCTTGGTGCAACAGCCTGTCTTTGTAAGTCGGGCTTGTCCCCTGCACCTTCCCCAGTGCTTTCAGCAGTAGAAACTGCTGCATGTGGCTCATTCCCACTGAAATAAGCAGTTGCTGCTGGCAGCCGGTTTAGAACCCAGGCTTCTTCTTACTGAATTAAGCAGTTACCGTATGCAGCCGAGTTCAAACCCGGGCTCATTCCCACTGAATTCAGCAGTTCCTGTGGACAGCTGGGTTACAACCAGGGTTATTCCCACTGCATTAAACAGCTACTGTATGCAGCCGGGTTCGACCCAGGCTCATTCCCTACGAGTTGAGCAGCCGCTGCACACGATCTTGTTCGAACCCGGGCTTGTTCCCACTGAATTCAGCAACTTGGGTTCGGAAGCAGTGCAGCTGCTTTGCACTGATGTCATTTTTAGCGATTTTAGCACATAGCAACCTTCTACACTCATCTCCGATGCTCTTAAGTGTCCTATCTGAAGCCACGATGGCATCTCCAGAGGCACACAAGGAGGACCTGGGGCCGTCATTTCGGGGAATCCTGTGTCGCGAGTCCCGATCCACCACCATCAGCTGCCAGACAACATGAAAAAGGTCATCTCGTCGTGCCTCGCGCTCTGGTGTGTTATTACTGTCCTGCTGATAGATCCCAGCTGCCGCACGGAGGCCAGGAAGAGCTCGGTTCCACAAATACGCCAAGCAGCTTCAAAACAGGCAGCAGAAGCGTGACACTGGCTAATAGATTAGCGGCGGATAAGAGCGGGAGGCGGCGGGACGCGGCTCTCTTCACTGCCACCATGATACTGTGTCCTTTATGAATAATGAATTTGATGGCCCCGCGCGCTCACAACTTAGATGACGTTAGTTCTGCCATGTCTAAAAAGTTAGATATGCTTCATTAGTGCGTTGGGGGGTTAATTGGGGGTTACCTGCAGCGTGATTGACGCAGCGCTTGTCGTGTTCTTTCCGCACGGACACGGCACGTTTTCTGCGCAGGACATCCGCGGTGCACAGCTAAGCCCAGAATGTGATTCCTGGGCCCTTGGACACCTACGGTAACGCCCCCAGACGGGATGGGAATGCCACCCTGCCAGATGTTGCATGCTGCTCCCCTCACGGCTCATTGCACCTCGCTCCCTCTTTCTTGGTCTTTGTTGTCACATGTTTGCACATCTTTATCGCCATTGTAGCCTGCAGTGCAGAGACCAAGGTGCTCCAACAACAGTGACTTTTCAGTTTTTTTTTTTTACTGCCCCCTATAGGCACATGTGAGCATAAGCACCTCAAAAACAAACCAATAAACACATTGACAAACAGAGACAAACAACTTAGCATGGAGACAAGGACTTTTTTTTAATGCGTTTTTGGCAACGTGGCAGCATTAATACGCCTGTGAGGCTCTCTCTCTCTCTCTCTCTATCTTTCTCTCTCTCCGTCTCTCTCCCTCCCTCCCATGCACATGATGTCTCTGCCTTTTTGTGAGGTGCTGCCCTGCGTCATCTCTTCCCCATAATAGTCTAATTATCTGGCCTTCATATGCGATGGCGGAGTGGTGGTTTAACCCGGACGACGGACAGACGCACGTTGTCTGTGGACAAAGCCGCAGTGTGTCTGCGGTCACGAGCCCCTGTGCAGCCAGTGCAGTGCTGCTGGCACCTCCAGCTCGGAGCAGAAGCCACACATATTGAACCCTCCCTGTGGGGTGCGGTGCTGGTGCCCTGCCGGTTCTCAGGGCGGGCTGCACTCTGCGGCTGGCTCGGCCCATATCTCCAATGACCAGCATATATGTGTGTCTAGTTTAAAAAAATTGATGATCAGCGTACACATGTACCTTGCTATAAAGATAAGCGATCAGTAGATATGTACACTTGGATATAAATATAGGCGATCAGCACACAAATATGCCTTGCTATACATAAAGATGATCAGCTCACTATATATATGTGTGTGTGTGTGTGTTCAGCACACCTATATGCTAACTATAAATATGTGGTTTGAGCCAAGTTGGAGCAAAGTGCTCCAGAAGCGTGTGTGGGGCGGATAGTTCAAGCTGGAGCTGAAAAGCTCTCAGTAAAAGCATCTGCCTGGACAGGCCCTCATTTAAGCATGACGCGCATGACCGGAAGCTCCCGAAAACTCCTTTTGTCGAGGCGATGTGCTCTTCATGCTCTGCAAAGCTTCATCTCTGTGTCTGCCTGTATCTCCCTCGTGCTCTTTATTACATTCAGCCTGATGTTTGATGTCTCGCTATTCCGCCCCCGACCGTCCAACCAGCCGGCCTGCCTCCCTGTAGGCTGTTTGCTGGCTTTGTGAGGGGTGTGTATTTTGCATCTCGCTCTCAGATCCATTCCCATGTAGTGTTACAATCCATTACGGGTGTCTGCGGGATGCGGCACGGCCACCCAGAGTGGCAGCTCTGCGCTTGTCCTCGTGTTGAGGCCGCGCCTCTGCGACACGCCGCATCTTATCCTCTCTCAGCTTTTACTATCTTCTGCTTCTTTAAGTGTGTCTTTGTTTGAAATCCTACAGAGGTGTTATACAGAAATCTGTATGGTCTGGCTTAGGACACCTACAGAATGATGCCACCTACAGGTGGCTTTGTTACAGCCGCACATTTCTCAGCCTGAGTTTGACAGCTTGAGCGCCAGTCTGGATCTCTGTTCCTCCGGCTTTACTCCATGTGCCCTTGTTGTTCGTCTTCAGGCTCTCTGATCATTGACTTTCTTCATTCTTAATGCTTTCCCTCTGTCTATCTGATAATCGGTAGATGCAGAAATGCGATAAATTGGTCTTGCTGTGCTTAGACCCAGACTTTTCCGTGCTTCGTCCAAACATGCTAATTATGTCTTGGGCCTTGTGGCAATCGTTTGACAAATATAATGAAGGTGTTTCAATTTGGAGTCCAGAATAAATATGACTAGAGTACTCCCCAAGGTCCTTGCTAATTGTGTAGATTGCATTTTTTAAGCTTTGAGAAGTTTTATTGGATAATGAACTGTTAAGTAGTGTTAGATCTCTGTTCTTGGCAGAGTTTGGAGATGGCCACAAAGACAGGTTTGAGGTGTGGCCTTGTACAGGTAATTAAGGCCGGATTTCTCTTATACGCTTTGATCTTACTGTCAACTTTCAGTTAGAGCTGTAAAAATTCTTTAATTGTTGGTGACTTAGAAGCAGAGAATGCTGACTTTTCTCAAGTCCAGGATGCTAATCTCAATTTTGCCTGTGTGAGGTTTTGATTTGGATAATGAATTGTTTGTAACAGCTAATTAGAAAATGTGGGAATTTTTACCCTGTTTACCACTCACTGTCCACAAATGCTTTTTAATCTGGATGGGCTGTAAACCTGATCACAAAAAGTCACTTTCTTGTAGTGTATCGGGTTACTTGAGAGGTTCCCAACAAACATTCAGTGGTTGAATTTAAACTGCTGCCGTAGTTGAAAAATTAGTTTGAGTTTTAAAATCTTCTTTTTTCATTGTGCGGTGTGAAAAGCCCAGGTCAGCAATTCACAGGACTTGTTTTTAAATATGAATTGCGGGCAGAAGTCTCAGCACCCGTCATAATGCTCTTTGGAGAATCTAAGGAGGGTAGTCGTGTATGTCGCCATTTCTGGGGAAGACGTCTTTTTAATGTCGGTTGTAGGGCATTTCTTTATTTCTCCATTTGCTTCTGGGCTGCCCATCGACGACACCCAGAGTGGGCACGCGTTGCGGACACGCTGCTCCACACACAGGTCTGCACGGGCCCCGCAATCACCATTGTGCAGGAAAAGTCCATTAGTTTCAATTTGGATGGTTCAGTGAGAGTGCTTGATTAAGTCCAGGCAATTTGCTGACAGGCAGACAGGCCCCCCTCGCCCTGAAAGCACCCCTCCCACTGGGCGTCACAGGGCAGGTGAGCTGTGTCACTGCTGTTTAGCATACACGTTTGTTCCCTTGCAGTGCTTCCACGCCGGCGCTAATTGGGCAGAGTGACTCGCCTGATCCGTACAATAGGATTTCCATTGCCTTAATTATTGCTGCAGCGCAGTAACACAAGAACATGCTGAAAACGTAACGATTGCATAGTGCTGCCATGTTTTTTTTTTTTTGCTGGGCTTGTGCGTGTGAGTATGTGCGCGTGCATGCACATGCATGTGAATGTGGCTTCTCCGCTCGCCGGTCTCATCCCATCCGTTCTGATTTGGCGCCCTGTGCGGACAAGCGCAGCCGTGTGAAGTCAATGGCAAACAAACGTTTGAACTTCCAAGCGGGACAAAATGGACCCAAGTGGGAGAAATTGCCTCCATTTTCTGCAGTTAAATAAATAGTCCTATTAGTCTGCTCTAGCGCTGGTCATTTATACCTATTAAAGCGGCGTCTTATCACCCATAACCGAGCCTCACATCTGTGGAAGTGTGGCCTGTCTCTAATCAGCATTTTAAATGGCCCCAGAACATTCCGGATGGCGAAGCTAAGATTTACACATGACAAATGGAGCAGTTGACTGGTGGGCTAATAAGGATTTGTCTTAATAAAGTGCAATTTGTTGGCTTGGGACTCATGAGGTCAGGTCCTGCAAAGCTAGCCACGCTGACTGAGCACATGCTGACTGCATTCGCTGACTGAGTACACTCTGACTGCACAGGCTGACTGTACATGCTGACTGAGTATACACTGACTGCACAGGCTGACTGCACATACTGACTGCACATGCTGACTGAGTATACACTATCTGCAGTGTTGGGAGGGTTACTTTTAAAATGTATTCCACTGCAGAATACAAAATACATGCCCTCAAATGTAATTTGTAACGTATTCCGTTAGATTACTCAATGTGAGTAACGTATTCTAAATACTTTGGATTACTTCAACATTGTCTTACATTTTACATTATAACATCTGTTCTGTCCTTCTGTAGCAACTGTTTGAAAGTATTAAAGCAGGGCTGCCCAATACGTCGATCGCGATCCAATGCATCTCAAAGGTAGCGCGGGTAGATTGCAGGACATTCAAAAAAAATATTTTTAGATGTGACCCAGCTAGCCTTCCAACTTATATTTACTAAAAAGGGGATATGGTTGATCAATTTTGACCTGGTCATTTTAAAAGTAGCTTACAAGCCGAAAAAGTGTGGGCAGCCCTATATTAAAGTATCACGCCAGATTCGTAAGAGTTGGTGAAACCCTGGTGATGGTTTCATTGCACTTACAGATTTTAAATAATTGCACATTATAAATGTACATGACAAGTCCATCACCATCCATGTAACATGTCCCACTCATCGCTCAGTGGAAGCACTGCCATAAAGCATTATCCTAAAACCGTTTTGCTAGTGAAGTGGTACCATTAGACTATACATTTCAACAAGAGCATGCATGCATACGGCAAAACCGTTTTTGGAGCAGCACTACACATGAATACAGGAGCAGACAGTCTATATTGTTTATGGTCTCAAAACTGCATACTGCACGAAGCTAACGCGATGGATCTTACAGCCTTTGAGCTAGCGTTTGCAGGATAGCATGGTAAATAGCCATAGTTTGACTATAACTACAGTATAAATGGCTAAGACAGGCAAGCCAACCAATTAGTTGCGGATGACTTTGGCCAGACCAAAAAAAAAAAAACACGAACTTACTTCAAGATGCATCTTTAGGTTGGAAGTGGAGTTTTTGGACGCAGAAAGTAATTTGCGGGCTGGTAAATAGAGGTTGCTCTTGTTGTTGTTTTCCTTACGCATGAAGTAGTGGCTGCATTTCCCAGACAGAAGCACACTCCTGTCCCGGCTGCGTCGTACCAGCTCCATTACCGAATGAACAGCCAGGTAACGTAACTGCACCTAGGCTTGTAATCGCGTGCTTCACTTCACGGACTTCTGGGAAATGCATCAAATGGCTATAATTTAATTGGAGAGTGAATAAACACGTGAAATAGATAAATCCCTTCATGTAATCCATTAATTTCAACAATGTAACTGTATTCTAATTACCATCTATCTATATTGTAACTGTATCGGAATACTGTTACTCATATTTTGTATTCTAAATACATAACGCCGTTATATTTATTTCGTTACTCCCCAACACTGACTGACTGTACACCCTGACTGAGTACACGCTTACTTCACAGGCTGACTGAGTACACACTGACCGCACAGGCTGGCTGTACAGTACATGCTGACTGAGTATACACTGACTGTACTTGCTGACTGAGTACTCACTGACTGCACAGGCTGACTGTACATGCTGATTGAGTAAGCGCTAATTGCACATGTTGACTGAGTACATGCTGACTGCACAGGCTGACTGAGTACACGCTGACTGAGTATACGCTGACAGTATATGCTGACTGAGTATACACTGTCTGCAGACGGATAGACTCACTGTCCCGCCTGCATCTGCAGCAGTCGGCCTCTTACTCGCCACTGTCTCTCACAGTGGACATACTCTCTGTCCCGCCTGCGTCTGCAGCGGTCAGCCTCTTACTCGCCGCTGTCTCTCACAGTGGATAGACTCTCTGTCCCGCCTGCGTCTGCAGCGGTCAGCCTCTTACTCGCCGCTGTCTCTCACAGTGGATAGACTCTCTGTCCCGCCTGTGTCTGCGGTGGTCGGCCTCTTACTCGCCACTGTCTCTCACAGTGGATAGACTCTCTGTCTCGCCTGTGTCTGCGGTGATCGGCCTCTTAATCGCCGTGTCTCTCACAGTGGATAGACTCTCTGTCCCGCCTGTGTCTGCGGTGATCGGCCTCTTAATCGCCGTGTCTCTCACAGTGGATAGACTCTCTGTCCTGCCTGTGTCTGCGGCGGCCGGCCCCTTTCCCACTGAGTGCTGTAATATGTCACCCTGCCACTCGCCGCATGCTTTGATCCTGGCTCCCCTTGCCCCCTGCCCCCAATCCCTCAGGGCAGGGTGGCCCTTGTGACTTGCACGGTTCTGCTGCCTAATTCCAATGGAGCCTCAGCATCCTACACGCTGGACTGAGATGGATGGATGCGGTCTGCTCCCCCCATGTACATCTGTGATTATTGTTATTAATCTCACTGCTCACTCTTTTAATCTGTCCTATCTGTTATATATCTGTCTGACTGCTTTATTTAATCTGGGTATCCTTCAACCTGTCTTTCACTGAGTGGAAGTTAATGACGACTGTGGGTACAGGCCTTTTTTCTTTGCCCTCTTGTATCCACCCCCCAGCTCCTCCTCCTGTGTTTTGGGGAGTGCGCCCTGCCTCCCATCTTCTTGCTGCTTTGATCTCTGTAAATATCCTCTGCTCCTTTTCCTTTATTTATGCCATTCTAGTTTCCTTGAAATGTTCTTCCTGTTTAGGGTCGCTTATTTATACACATAAAGCACTCCCCTCTATTTCTCATTAGTTAGGGATTTGTTCCTCTCAAGTCCAGCATGACCATCTGAAGCATGCGGCATGCACACTGCCATCTTAGTCCAGAGAGCAGCACAGAATGCTGTCTGGGTTGCCCTTATCTTTGCTGTTTGTGAGGCGAAGTGACGGCCACCGCTACCCTGGGCATCTGGACATTGTGCCACTCACATGACAAGACCAGAGCGGAAAGTCTGACTCTCCTAAGCCCTGCCCCAGCCCTTCCTTGCAGAGACCTGGGTGTGTAGCTTCAAAGGGTGTGCTTCTCGCTGGCATTGGTGCATTGCTCCTGCAGCCAGGGGCCCAGCATCATTCATTCATTCGCCAAAGGGCAGTTGGGGTGTTTCACATGTGTGTCTGTGTGTCTGTGTGTGTGTGTGCACATTCGTGCACATGTGTGCGACAGCTTGTTTCAATGTGGAATCTGCTTAGAACTGAGTGAACATGCCACTAAACGGGAACCTCTCTTCATGTTTCACAGAGCAAGTTGGGCAAGAAATCCTGGCCAACCTGCACTCGGACCGGGAGAAGATTCAGCGCTCCAGGGATCGGGTCAGTGCACGTGCCATGGCTGTACACAGGCCTGCAGCCCAAATGCACCCTTACGCACCCTCCCACGCCGGTGCACGCCCATCCACCTGTGCATGCCTGTATGCACACTTACACGCCCAAACACACCCTTACGCACTCTCCCACGCCGGTGCACGCCCATCCACCTGTGCATGCCTGTATGCACACTTACACGCCCAAACACACCCTTACCCACCCTCCTACGCCGGTGCACACCCATCCACCTGTGCATGCCTGTATGCACACTTACACGCCCAAACACACCCTTACCCACCCTCCTACGCCGGTGCAC